>DWJN01000684.1:0-21830 GCA_018248895.1 Carystus phorcus
TGAGACACTGTCATCTTTAGGTGGTATGTCATCTATAGGTGCCATTACCTTACTCATTTTTGCAGTACTCCTTAAAGCTGCTAGAGAGCCACAACCGCGTAAGAGTCGCGTTCTGCACATAAATAACTTTATATGAACGCTCTAAATCTCATTATACCTACGGTAATAGCTTCCATGGCTCCGCTATCTGCTGTGACGGGAATATAAAGTAAGCTTGATTTATTCCTTCAAATTAACTGCATCATTGTACAGGGAGGAGCCATTCGAGTGATAGAGGCTAAAAGATTGGAACGTTATCTAGGCAATATCGATACTAAACGATCTCTTGAAGATGAGATGGCGAGAAAGTCGTGAGATGTAAGAATATCCGATATGAGTGCCTTACGATTTCTCATTTGTTCGATTGGTCGCTTCTAGGCGCCCGATGAAAAATATAACGGACATGAACCGAGAAACCGCCGCCGCGCCCCTACCGATGCGCGGCATCGCCGCCAACGATAGCGTAATACCAAAACAAATGGCCTTCTTTGTCGTCTTTTTATTTTCGATACGTGAATTATGTTTCAAAGATGGTTTTACACGACATTCAGCTCTTAGATCGATGAGAGTAGTGGCGTTAACTTTTATTCGTTAGCGCATATCGACTAGCAACTGTTGGCAACCGAGAAAAGTTTCATCAAACAATGAACTTTTTTCTATTTTTCAATTCTCTCAGTAGTAGCAAGGGAATCGTTCCCAATCGTAGCCTTTTAATTGGCGGGGTCTAAACTCCGCGAACTCGGAACGCCGCATCGCTTTGACCTATTCATATTCCTCCAACGGTCTCTTTAGCAACAGTGGGTAATAAAATAAAATATCGTGGTTGCGATGACCCGTGCTCAGTTCGAATGAATAATAAAATACGTGTACGAGAAATTAATGGGACTGGAATAAAAAATGTTTAAAGATGGTCACAATTGCAGAGTTTAAGTAGTAAAGCGTGTTTAATTTAAAACATTCACATTTTAAAGCTGGCTGGCGCGAGCGGTACTTTCTAAAGACGGCAGTGGATGGATTAAAGTAAGTTAGTGCAGTAGAAATATAACTTATGTCCGCAATGTATTGGATATTTGCGCGGTCTGTGGATTATTTCTATTCGAGCAGCTTCTGTGATGAATTAAGTAGGTAGTAGGCCTCATTTTTTTTAATTACGCAAAACACCTAATTTATTTATTCATTAATTTGAAACTTGTAATTATTAATATTTATATGTCAAGTAGTGAAAGTAATTGGAACGTTGAACGAGCGGAGAGGTTCGGGATCGAATCCTGCATACATTTCTAACTTCTAAAGTTTTTTAAAGTGAATATTAGATGATTATCCGTCCCGTAAACATCGAAAGATCACAATTTTTTTCCTTAACGATCTAAAAAGAGTGTGGAGTCGTGTCAATCCGCTATTGACCAACGTCGTGGATTACGGCCTGTATTCCACACAGCAGAAGTTCAGTTACATGTTGCAGTCATGAGGGAATCAAAACCTTGGGAACTCCAAACAAAAATATCGCCCACAAGCGATTCCACGTTATTTCCTTATTATTGGAAGTGAGATGAAACGACCGTTCCGCTACAAACATTCATCGGCTTATGTATATAGCGAATCGATGAATTCAATTTAGATCGGCGGCGACCGTGCCGGGGCATTAGCAGCGCACATCGATCCGTTATCTCTGTTTCCGAACAAAGAGAGATGAAATTTTAATCGGTTGCGTTGTCTAGAATCGGAGAAGTTGGCCGGCACGCCGGCGCCGGCGCCCGTATTGTAATGTGAGGGCTTCGGCTGAGGGGTACGCTGAGCGTGAATAAAACATGTGGCCGAGTGCCCGCAGCATCGTAGGTGACCCGCGCACCACATCTGGATACCTATGGTGCCGATCAATCTACTAAAATTCGCCTCAACGTGAAGTCTCATGCATAACACATGACTCCCAATAAGGAATAAAGCTCACCTTTTAAGATGTCTGTACGCGTCTGCCGAAAACCATTTCGTTACGTGCCGTGATTGTTGTAAAATACGTTAAATGTTTTCACATGGATTAGTGGCGTCACGTATCATGTAAAACAGAGTTCAAGACCTTCGTCTCTAACAAGCTGTAGCAATTTGGGATTAATCTAGCCTTATATATTCGGAGAGACTTTTTTCTACTTAAGTGAAGAAAATGTTGATCTGATACTTTGACGTGAAACTTATATTTTAATACAAATATAAATAGTGCACTCGTACCAAGCGTAAAACGCAAACGTTTCAGGTAAATTTGGCAGGTAATCCTGTAAAGTTTATTCCGCGGTCGGCTGATTTGGTCCGAAAAATAGCTTCAGGCGAGTGCATGATATGTCATGTGTGATATTCAAGTCACGTTTGCAAGCCCGACGTTTAATTGAACGAAATTCAAATGCATGAATATAGCGTAAACTATCCGGCGAGTTTTCAACCTGGGTGTAGGATTAAGTTATTTTTGCAATTGGATGTACGCACAATCACTAACATTGTCCCGTACAAACTTGTTTAATAGTGGAAACGTGTATGCAAGCTGAATTATAAAAGTTTGTGTAGGTAAAGAAAGAATTCACCCGGGATTAATATCAAATGTTAGAGATCTCGTTTAATAACTTGTAAAGTTGTTTTGGAGGGTTTTCGCCAAGAGTTCGATGCTACGGCAGCGGCGACTGCCGGCAATCTCGTTAAAATCTACGACGAAACTCCGCAATGGCGCTCTCCGACCATCCATGAAATCATATGCTACGATTAATACGGCGCTACGTACATTCGCCTAATTATATTGCATGAATGTGAAAACTTGCTGCGACTAAAATTGTATTTGTGTAGGTCACAAATCTGTTTTCGCGCTTAAACGGAGGCTGTGTTTATTATTTATAGATGAATGCCAAATTATAAAACTTCTGTTTACAATAGGTAGAAATTTTAATCGGTTAGAATCCCATAGGTCGAAATTTATCTGAAAAATACATACAAAACAAAGGATGAATTTGGGTAAGATCAAAACCATTTTAGATCTGGTCCGGCTGGGTAATGAATGCAAATCTATTATCTAGATTAAGTCACCGCCAACAAAGGTGATTAGGCGGGGTCGTATTGATTTAATACTACTAATTAAACACTTCAAGGTTGTCCATAAAAAGACATTTATACATCCTGTGGTATTTAGTTAGTAAATATTTAAATGTCCACTCGACCCTCATGTATTCGATTTGATTCCCCTGATTGTGGAGAGTACGTAGCTGTCCACTTGGCGCGTCGTTAGGAGGGCAGGGTGGCTCCTTATCGCGTACCGCGAGTAATGACGCCTTCGATCGCTAATGGCCTCCGCGGGGCCTACTTAGATACGCCGTGAGCATCGACAAACTACCCCGCACCGATCACACCGACACATTCGCGTCGGTACACTGTGAATCGCAGCGAACGTAACCGAATGTAATTCACATTTCCGAAGTCAAAAGCCCTAACGTTTCCGCCGTACCGTATCCGAACTTTTCTAAAACTCCGGTGCTCGGTGGTCCGTGAAAGAATATTAATGTCAACGATACGATCTGTGTGCGAGTGTATAATGTGAGAAACTTTACTTTCGAAACCGAGTTAAGTTAGCCACTTCGTCTAGAAGTCAGAAATGATTAATTTCTATTCGTAGATACTTAGTTTTTTATACTAAATAAGAGATAATAAATATGTACATTTTAGCAGTCTACCAATTTATTCTTCTAGAAAGATTGTTAGTATTATGTTACATGTAGCCAAATGGTTTAACAAGATACGTAACGGCCGGGTAACAGCACCCTTAAGGGCGATCGTCGCTAACGATCGCGGAACACTTACCGCGCCACGGACCGTCCTCGGGGCACGAGCCCAAAATAAATCTTGAATATTAATACGCTATACCTAAATCTACTAAGGATTTTAATAATACCGCACAGATCACGCCTTACTGCTTAAATAAAACAACATTGAAACTATTTTATTTAGAGTTGTGACAATTTAAATCACGTTTTTATGGTAAAGCTTAATAGACATTACTTAGTTTGACAGAAATGTAAATCGTTTTTGTTTCGTGACACATGGCAAAAACAATTCCCTATTCCATCGTTTGACGCGTGGTATATCCTCGAATGGATTTAACTAATCCTCTCGTCTAGCATCGGTGGCCGGGTTACAAGTTCTGTTTACTAAATGTCAGTCAAAATCTAAAACGGACGCCATGGGATATTTCTCGAATTACCTAACGGAGAATAATGGTTCGGCACGGGGGTGATTGTGATAAAGTAGAAATAATATTCAAACGTTATTGCATAAATCTGTGAACGTGAACAGGCAGCTACAAAGCTCCGAGTATTCCTTGAAGGAAAATCGCCGTGTCGTTCGCGTCGTTTGTCACGTATAATGTTCGGATATAAAATTTTATTCCACTTTAGAGCTGGGACGAACCAGACGCCGTCGCTGTCCGGCCTCGGGCCGTGGATACTATTGTATTTTTATACGATGTTACCCCCGCTTTATTGTACCTATACTGATGAACGCATGCCACTACAATACCAAGTTATTGTTACTTTGCAATTTTCCATCCCGGCTTGCTACTGTGACCGGATATTGTGAAGTTTACATTTTGAAAACCGGCTCGGTTTAATATCGAAAAGTGCTAGTAGAAAAACCGTCTACTTATACTTCGCTAACATCATATTTAAAGAGTGTTCTAAAATATTTCTTCAAATCTGTCCACAGTATATTTTTACCATGAGTCTGTAGGTCACTAAAACTATTGCAATTCCTATAATCAGTATTTACCAGAAACATTTTTGTATTTGTATGTTATTTTCAAGCTTCATTGTTTTAATCGATATGTGGAAATGAGCTATCTTTATTTATATAATTCTTCTGTTCGTGTGTATGTCACTGAACTCCTCCTGTACGGTTGGACCGATTTTGATGATTTTTTTACTGTATGTGAATTTGAGAATGGTTTAGATTCGAAGTTGGATAGAAATGAAATGTTTTTATATGCTGTAACATATAACATCTGCCGGGATAGCTAGTAAAGTATAGATTAGTACAATGGAACAACATTACCTAAATTGCACCTTTCCTTTTTTTAATTCTATCCTTTTCCACAGTTTTCCACACATTATAAAGAAATTAAATATAAAAATTACCACGGGATAAAAACTTTCCTCCGTTGTTCATCGAAAAGTATATATAAAAATTAGAGCTTTACAGAATCTTTGTGATTTTAAGAAATTAATAACATGACTTTTAATTGACGATATAGACGCATTTCCTTTTTAAATTTCGAAAGAAAAACAATAATAACGTCGTGCTTACAGCAAACATTTCGCCATCAGCGGTTGATTTATGTTACAAATAAGACAACGCGCGAAGAGCAACCTCAGCTCAAAAGATGAGATGAGCGAATCGAAACAATAGAGCCATGGCCGCCAGGGCGGCGCGGCGGCGCCCGCCAGCCCGTAAACCAACTGTGCACTAATACGTAACTATGTAATGTAATAAATGTTATTGTTTGTCGTAAACTTTGTTTATGAAGGTCGCCAAGAGGCTCTCGATTCTCTCGGACTTGTATAATAAACTTACTATACTCGAACTGATTTTGATTCTGTAATTCTATTATTAACTAGCCATAAACAGCTGGCTTTAGTAAGCATCAGATGGGTGATTTCTTTGTTGTATAAAACAACAAGATGTAGCTTGCTTAACTCAAATGAAAATCTTAAGATTTGTATTACATTGATTATATACCTAATGCAAATTTATAGGTATATAATCAATGTAATACAAATCTTATCATCGATCTATGAATCTAGTACATGTACTTTTATATTTACCTGTTATAATTAAAACATGTAGTTTGACGCGATTGTGGCCAAGCATATACTTATAATATGTAAAAAAAACTCTCTTTAAAATATTGTTATAAATAATTTTAATTTTAATAGTCTTGTATTTAAGGGCCTAGCGTAATAAGGGACTCTATCCACTCGTGAGTAGGCAACACGGCGGGAAACTCTTTGACATTTACTCACTTTTTTATTTACGTTACAGAAAATCGGAATACATTTATAATTAAGATTCTAATTTCCAAATTTCCACTTTAAATCCACCTGTGTTTCTTTGTGATTGATCAACATTAAGTAGAATATCTAATGAATAAAATATTCCGAGTCCACTTTTCAGCAATATGTAGCATGAAACCAATCTATGTCTGTCGTATTCGATAAACCATTGACTTGTTTGGTTTGACGAATGTCATTGGGTGATTGATATTCATCACCTCCTCAGCTGCTTAATGTTAAAAAGTATCAACTTTCACATTCGCGATACACACGAGTCAAGAAAGCAGCAAGACTCTTGGCAAAATGTCATAGTTATTATCTGTGCTACACTAAAGAAGCAAACACAAAAACGAAATAATCTTAGTTTGATATTTGAAGAAGATACGGCCGATACCGGCGGCGGCGAGAGGCCGCCGAGTCATGAGAAAACTTAGCTTAGCTTTCCAGTAATATTTTCTTTGGCGACCTTTTCGTATCCGCTCTCTCCGAGATTAGTGAATACATTGGATTTAAGAAAAGCTAAATTCCGGGAATTGCAATTACACGTTACTACTTTTTAATACTGTTTAGTGTTTATATCAAGCAATTTCGACACCAGCGATTTGTTTTAGACTACTAATATTCTGGGTATTTTTGCGAATATGTAGTTACTTTCGTAAACTATCGATAACATACAAACGTAAACAGAAATTATGTAAAAACTAAACTAAAAAAAAAAACTAAACTAAAAAATAAACTGTGCAACATAATTAAAGTTGATTAGGATTAGGCTTAGATCGAATTGTATTTAATATATACACAATATGTAGTTGCTACTCGGTTATACTTAGGTAATATGTGCATATATACATAGGTATAGGTATATAACTGCAAGTCATTATTTGTTTAACAATCTACAAGTAATATCCGTTAGAAATTGACACTGAAGTAGACTGTAAACACAATGCTAGGGCCGTTAATAAATCAATTTGAAGGGCGTAATAGCTGTAACGCTAATGTACATATCTGATAGTCGACACATAAGTCGTATGTCGTCCATTAGCCAAGCTTCAATGCTTCCGTAATTAATGCATGTCGCTGCAACTTGCCAGGGTTGAACTTGTAGTTTTCAATACGATAGTTAATTAAGTCCATCTCAAGGCCCCCTAACGAATATCGTCTTACGCTTGCTAGAATGTACCTAAATTCGACTGTGATCTATTTTATACGTTTCTGTTTCTTAACTTTGTTACAGAAAGCGTAATCAACGTATATCGTTTTATAAATTTTACGAACAAATTCGTATCGTAATCCTCTTCATATATTTCGACTAGAATTTCGTGCAATACTGATTGTATTCATGGAATAGATTAGTGATTATTTTTATTGCTATCTATCGTGTTTCGCTGTAAAGTTTATTACACAACAATAGCTTTGTATAGATCTAGCTTCACCTATCCGCGTCTGTTTAAAAATTCTCAGAAGTAAATGCTACGTAATGATTGAACCTATGGATAGAATAACCAAATAATACTAAAAACTTATTTATGAAAACTGTGTTGATATTAAATACAAAGAAACGGAATAACTAAATTGCCACGCTTTGAAAAATTTTATCTATTGAATATATTCAAAGTGAATTGTTGAAAAGTTACACGTTAGTTGATTACACGGTGCAGTGCCGCGACGTGGAAATAGCGGGCGGCCGCGGCTTATTTGTATGTGGATCGGCTCCGTGCGGCGCAGGGGGCGTCTCCAAGACGTTCGCCGCAATTTTTCAACGCTTCGACTCCGTGTTCGGCAAGCCGATGGAGCCCGCACGCCGCACTGCAGCCTGCCCCCCGCACCGCCGCACCGCACCTGCTCCCGCGCCGAACTACCCACTGAAACTTTAATCCCCCAATCCGCCACCGCACGACCGCGCACCGGCGCGACGCTTTATTTCAATTAATTCGACCATCCATTCCCCGACGTGAAACTTCGCACCGTTTAGCTCATAACCCCGCCGACGTCAAACGTACTCTCCATGTCACTACGCGCCGATCGCGTCGCGTTTTCTACCTCCGTTGACGTTATACGAGAATCTCTACATAATTCATGTCGAATGTCCGACTGAAAATGCTATCGGGAGCGAGAAAATGAATGCCGGTATATAGGAACGATGTTGTTTTTAAGGTAAGGCATTATTTTTA
The DNA here is from genome assembly GCA_018248895.1 of Carystus phorcus. Lineage (NCBI taxonomy): Eukaryota > Metazoa > Arthropoda > Insecta > Lepidoptera > Hesperiidae > Carystus > Carystus phorcus. The sequence continues at coordinate 8,285 of DWJN01000684.1, forward strand.
CACGAGCTGCTGGCGTGAGGGGATAACTTTTGTCGAGTGCACGACGAGCGACATATGGAGCGAAATAATCGTCGGCGCTTCGGGTTCATTTGTCGCTGCGAAGCTAGGGGCGTCGGTATTCGGATGATTGTCGCCTAGCATCGCTTAATGAACGTTCTCTATTAACCGTGATCTCGAGGGAGCTTAATTCTAACACGTACGTGCAAAGTTAGTGTTTACCAGTGTTCCTAATTTTTCAGGTTTTATTTAATGAAAGGTATTGCTTCAAATTATTTTGTACCTATTTTCAGAAATGTATGTTTTACAAAAGGCAAAACTGTGATGTAATTGCGTTAAAATAATCTATCGTTATAAATTCGGTATGTTCGTGAGACAACCCTGTAGATAATTTATCGGTTCATTTCTTATTCTTATTGCGAGCGGAGCCGGGCGGCGCACGTGTTCGCCGCGCTGAATCAACTTAACCCGACTGCCTTCCCGCAACTGAATGAACTTAATTCGATTCCGATTGTATTAAACCCCGACCACTTCGCCGCTTAATGACCGAAAAGAAATGAAGTAATTTCGAACCGACCACCGTTATTTCTACCGACGTCGACTGAAAATGTTTCCCGATAAGAATCTTTGTCTAACCTATTTCGTTTCAGTACTCCCAAATATTTGCGGCCAACGAAAGTTTTTAAAATGTACGACGGAACGGAGTTATCCCAATTTTAGAGAATGAAAACGTTACACGTCCGACACACGGACAGAAAAGTTTTTGTTTACTTTTGTCTGTACAACGCGGAAAGACTTTTGATCGCTTTCTCACTATTGTATGGCTCATAATTCGGGGAATGTTTCATTTGAGCCCGACAACAGGAAGCAACGAACGCAGCGAATTAAATGTACATTTAATATAGCATTTTAAAAGTTTACAAATAGACGCACTTGTACAAAGAAAAAATTCACGAGATATAAATACGGGCTAAAAGTGTTTAGTTGTGCTCGCACAAACAATAAACAGCGCTCCCATGGCGTGATTCGGGAATGTGACTCATCAACTGGCGCTAATTAAACTACACGCGTTCGGGGCCAAACATTCGATCAGATAAAGTTGATGCTAGGCGGTGGTGTTTACAAAAACCGCAAGCAAGTTTGCAAAGCGAGGTCACGCCGTAGAGCCGAATGGCACCGCGGAGGCACAAAGTAATTAGATAGCTGTTGTACTGTTCACTTGTTCAGCGCTTTTCCAATGAACGACTGTCCGCTGTCTTGTTTAATTGCGGCCCAATCCGTAAAGGACAGCAGGATAGTTTTTGTGCGACCCCAATGAGAGAAACCACGCATCCTTTAAAGCCCCTTTTACCCTAACTCATCGACTTAACTTGGAACATGTTTTCTAGTAAGAACACACCGATTGCCGGAATAATTAATCGATTTAAATAATCAAGTGTATCAAATTAATTAATAAAATGACTTAACTGTCGACGTAGGAGTCGTCTTTAGTTAATGATTATTCGAAGTTTACATTAAATATTTTTGGAGGTATATACGCTTTCGATTTAGAACTTGGTCGATATAAATATTAATGGGCTTTTTAATATTCATAATATTCATCATCCGCTCGGTATCAGTTCTGGCTATTTAAATAATAGTCCATATTTTGTATCGAATAAAAAAATAAAACGCATGTTTGTATCTCTAACGCAGGTAATGCAGCAGGCTTAAATCGATGACATGCTCGTTCGGATAGGAAAGTTTATGTGCAAACAATGTATTTCTGTTTCCTTTACATGATCAAGTGTAAACAAAAAGTTGATCTCTTCTCGTGGAGGTCTTGCCCGCATTTCCATCGCGTGAATTATTCACACTCCAAAAACGAGTCGGCCGATTCGGATACCGCATGTAATTTCGCACTTTCGCACCGCCAGGGAACGCATTTAAGTTTTTGCCCGGGGCTCTTGCCTATTCACGTTTAATTTTCCGGATTCAATTTTACAACCCATTCATTTGGAGGGTGTGGCGCAAATACTTGGCTTAATTGACACCGAAAGTCTCTCAACTTTTCTGATATCGATTCTGTGAATTATTCATTTATCCGATGCGGTTTAGAGACATTGAGTTGATGCATATTAATTGTACCAGTTTGAGATCTGTCTTGTTGAAATGTTATCTTAAATAAAAAACAAGTAATCAGCTCAGTAATAGTCGGTTTTTCACATGAGGAGTCGTAAATTAAAGTCCAACACTAATGATTTTAAAAAAATTTTGCATATTGAAATGAATTGTGAATTTCTTCCATGATCTTAGTGTTCCCGTTACTATTTGAATTATCCTTATAATAAATCAATTGTATTATAATTGTTACGCCCACTTGGTGTCTCATATCTTACGTCACTTTGAACTAACCTGATTAATTTTGAATCCATGCTACTTTTTTCAGGTCATCCGTTCACTTTGTCAATTGAACTTATTGTCTACTATTATTTTCTTGGTGCCCTCGGTTCAATGGAAAGGTGTGAAATAATATATTTTGGAATTTCATATATCAATTTGATTAACGGGTGTATGTCACGATACCCAGCCGTAGTTTCACTATGCGCACCAATACCCTTATATACACATACTGCGTCCATTGAGATTGATTGTCTCGATTCGATAATAATTAATTAGTGTTTGTCATTACATTGACAAGTGACGTTATAGTACGGCTAACATTACTTTAGTGTGTAGATCGTGAACGCGATACTGATTACGGGAAGCGATACTGTTTTTATATCAAAGAACCTGTATACCAATCAATAACCAACATGTAATTGTCTTTTGTGTTGTCCATGGTACCCGCGACATAGTGTGTATAGTATACATAGGATATGTATCCTAGTGTTGGGCCATGAGTGCTAAGCGTTATTTATTTATTTATTGAATGGTCAGATCTTGTTATCCGTCTGTAACCAACCTCGAACAAATATTCAGCTTTAATTGAAGTGGTTCTTATTACTCTGAGGAATGCGGGGCGGCTTAAGGTTTTAGTGCCTTAGGCGTTAATTTTATTTTCGAACAGTTCATTAACCAACGCATTACACGTACAATGTACAATGATCAGTTTTATTGTACTTAATTTGTCATACTCTTTCCACATTCGCTATACGCCGCCACGAACTAACGCCGCGGGGCTCTGCAAGCAACACGTCAAACGTTTCAACGCTACACGCCGCCAACGGGAGATGTCGATGTTAGCTAGAAACGTCCCACGGCCATCAGAAATCTATCGCGGTTAATCCCCTCTAATGTTATAAACCATGAACTAACAAGCGTAAGCTTTTAAAACGGTAGACACAAACATTAATATAAATTCGACGGCTTTACACCGAAATCAAAGGAAGCCCGTTGTTAATATAAAGTTACTTCATACTTACTGAGTGCACAGTTTGAGAACATCGACCCCGTTACACTTAGAAGCTTTCAGTCGAGGTGTCAAACATCACCTCCGTCAGTGCGCTCCTGTCTGTCATCGTCGGCGGCCGTTTCAGCTGCATAATATTTTTTTTCTACATTGAAATCGTGAGCGACGGAATTCGCTTAAACGCGAGCGTAACAGTTTTGAGAGGCGTCCATCAAATATCTCCGAGGTAACTCGTTCGTAGGCTCGTAACAAAGAGGCGTAGTTCCGAAACAATTAAATTAATTTTCTCCGTTGTTGTTTAATTAGCGCCGACTCTTGGATCGCTCGGTGGGCGGCCGGTGTCTATCATCGGAAACAATCGCAACACCCCGCGCCCCGTTCGCCCGTTTCCTCGAAACCCATTATTATCAGAGTCAAGAATTTACACCAGAGTAACTTTGATTCGTCACTCCTCTAGACATTATTGTTATTAGAGACATTGTTTTACTTAATTGACTTGGTGGTAACAAATCGTGATACTTTAACTAATTTTATAATGCTTTTGTTCCAGGTAACGTTATACTGGGGAGTGTACCTGTGATTTGTGAAATGTTTCCGTATCACGGCCTTTTCAGGTACGTTTCGTAATATATTTCGACATAGATTCTTATGTACCGCAGGGTATATATACGCTTACACGATGTATACGACTTATTACTCGTTGTGAAGGAAAATTATGAAACGCTATAGTTTGCGTGAAGCCATACGAAGTTAATCTGAAGCCATATTTAATTAAATTGTAGCATTGGGTGGACGTAGTCGCGAGCCATTCCCTAGTCAACTGCGAGTCCGTGCGGACGAGTCAAAATGGTATAATTTAAGTAAATTTTAAAATAATTGCTCTCAGTCAAGTGCCATTTGGGATTTCAGAACTCGGTGAGAATAACATTTAATTTCTTCTAAAACATGCACTAGCTCTTATAACTCGACCTTTTGTTCTTTAATGTAATTAGTGAGTTTGTTCACTTCGCTCGCACTTTACGACATTATACAAATCGTGGAATATTATTTTTACTTATTCGTTTATTTCATTTGAAAAATAGCATGCTCAGCATAATCTGATTTAGGAACGCGTCATGTATATCATACAGGAGTGACGAAAAATGTTTATCAAATTTTGGTTAGGTTTTGAAGCATTTCTGCTTGCTCGGTGAAAAGCGAGACATTAATGTTTAATAAAAAAGAACTGGCGTCGGTTTACACGTCGACTCGAGTCTGCAGCGGCATCTAATCTAATTATCCTGCGCGCTATTTAAAAACTTGCAAGTGTGGCGTAAGGGGGCGCGAGGGCGAGAATTTCGCTCCGTTCTGTTCCTTTTAAGAAATTTAAAAATTTTCCACTGAAATGTACGAAGTTAGTTCGTACGTGACGTGAATAGTAAATGGAAATGTGCTTTTTAATGTAATTTTCTCTCCTTTGGGGTATCATTTGTGAATGTTTTAGCTAGTTAAGTTGTACTTGAGTTGTATGAAAGCACGATGTCATATCGGACCGCATTTAGTCCCTCGGCTTTGCGACACAGCCCGCCCACCAACTCACCGCGAGCCTTGTAAGTGTGCACCCTTATAACAAGGGAGGAATAACACTTCTCCCCAGACGATAATTGCGTTTCTTCATTTTCATTAGTTATTTTATGGTATAAATATAAACGGACGGGCCGAGTTATGGACTCGGGAGGTTTTGTTTTTGTTGGTAACGAAACACTAGGGGTTTGCACTTCGAATACAAATTTCGAAGAATTGACTTACTAATATTTTATTAGAGTTTGTAATAAAGGTACACTCTGGCAGCTGAAAACAGGCTTTAATATTAATAGGTGATTCAAACGATTTCATCATGTCATTTTTAGATATAAATGAGTAAGTAGGTACCTAATTAAAATCCTGCGACTAGTTTATCATATCGCACTATAAATAGTATAGTTATATTTTTTTTTTAATTTCACATACACAACAAATGAAAACAAATGAAAATTGTAGTGGAAGACCATGACTGGAATGTGTTATTCTATTCAATATATTTATTCCATGGAATAGTGAGTGTGAAGAATCGGGAAATGGCAACATACCGACCTAGAAATGTAAACCCCGGCTGATAGCGGTCCACTCATCAAATTGATTGCTTACACGTCTAGCAGTTTGCAGTTGGAAAAGAAAGCCAGTTCTTAATGTGCCCTAAACGAAGGGGATTATTTTTAGCGGTTGACCCGGCTCGACCTGACCCGGGCCTCTGACCTCGCGATGATCCATCCCCTTCATTCGGCTAACCTGTTTTACAAGATTTATACGATATTAGACACGGTAACTGCAGCTCCTTGAAAATATGAAGAATTAAACAGTTGACTCATATTAAACTAACTGTAATTGTGAACGTATTAGGGGGGAAATATATCGTCCCTGTCCTGACGGATATTAAATTTATTACGAATTTTATTGAGATTTGTTACAAATTTATATTTCATCTTCCGTCGTAATTTCGAACGATCGGTGTACTGAATCGCCTGTGGAAGGTAATTCCATCATAATTCAACTAATTTCATAATATGACAAACGATGTTGACAAAATCAATTTACCGAAACGTGACCAATTAATGAAATGACCGATCATTTTATGAAGTTGTAAATTTTACGACCGCATACATATGCTATGATACTCGTAATTAGGTACACAATACGAATATGTTGTTGCCATTATGTTATTTATTATATCTGGTCGAATTATATTTGGTTACACATCTATAGAACACTCTGTGTACACTCGCTGTACAGAAATAATCTAAAAATTTGTTTGCCTTTACCACTATAAATATTGATTTTACTATCTGCCACCCTTCGCCATTTCTATTCGGTGCACAACTCGCACCCTCGCCGCCACTATGGAATAATGATTACAATGACATAGCTTTATGTCTAGCACTGCTTTGGAAATGTTGATTGGAAGGGAAAAAACTGGGAAAGGGCAAAAGTGTTTGTGCATTAACATACACATGTATATTGTACAATATTTATATACCTAACATCCTTCTCGGTTTCCGCAATATGTTCCCTATGAGATTTAGACATGTGAACGCTGCATATATAGGTATATTTTACAAAAGAAATGTACTAGCGTTTTTATTTTGAGCACTTGTTTATTAATAGCGCTATTCGGTCGGACAGCCTTAGATGGGCTTTAGCCTTTATTTGTTATTGTAATACGATTTAATTGCACAATTGTATGCACTAAATTATAACCTAGAACCGCGCAGAATACCGACATCATACGAAACTCTAAACTTCCAACGAATCGCCTCGTTTTTATGTAAAAACCAACGAAATAAAACATTTTTCTTGGTGTTATTACAAACTGTAATCAAGAGAGTTTTATCCGGATTTACGTTCATCGCCTATGAATTTCGTTTTAAAACTAATTAAAGGGCTTAAAAGGGATTCGTTATACAGTTAAAGCTGTGTGAATTTGACGCTCGTTTATTATATTTCTGTGTTTATTCTCTTACATAATATACATTTTTTTACTGATTTAATTTAGATTCGTACAGTTCGTTCTTCCTTTTATCTCTGTGAATGCATGAACTATTTGTTCACACCATGATAATACTAACAAAGATGCGGCACGCGATTTTCGCAATTAAAGACAAAAAAAATGTCACGGGCCTTAATGAGATAAAAAAATACTATGTAGGCAAAACAACTGCGACGTACAAAAAGCGTTCGCATCGCAAATGTTTTTGAAATGTATTCACGTTGAGTCTATTTTTTCGTGCACACTTAATGGGCTAAAAATTTTGAGACGAATTGATATTAAAGTGTTAATTAAGCAACGAATTGCAAATTTTATGAGTCACATGTAAATATACGTGTCAAATAATTGTCGAAATTGTAATTCTATTTTCGAGTTAGTACGTTAACTCAATCGTAAGCTGATCTTTGATGTAGATAGCTTTCACGCGATACTTCCCTTTCTTGAAGATAATCGTTATGAAACTTAGGTATGATCGATAGTAGTACCTTCCGCCCTCGGCTTTGTATCACTACGAGCTTTACGATTATTGTAATCGTAAAACTCGCATATACCCCTCCTATACAAATGATTTTCTTTGTCTCCTTATAATTCCTTCGTAAAGTAATTGTACTTTTCCGAAAGTTTTTCGATCATCAAGAGTGTACGTTTCGTAAGTGGACATACCTACGTATCGTAAGTCGATTTACCGGTCATAAAATGAAAGTAAGTCGTTTGGAAAGACGTAATTCAAGTCACATTGTACTTTTGAACGTGCTTAAAAAGGTCCCCTTTATTTTTTCAACCGATAAGGTAACGGAGTCACGGCAGAATCAAACTGTTACAATGGGACTCGTATAAAAATATTTTTTTAATAAATTTTAAGTGGAACTTACGTTATTTGAATTATAAAATATAATTTTTAAAATGTTAAAAAAATATGCCATGTTCTGGTTTTATCAGATCAACGCATGCAACCTGACTAATGTAACTTGTAAAGTTTTCTATATCGTCCTCACATAGGATTGTCAATCTGATAATATACATACATGTATGTTTGAAATATCATATTTTACATTATTTAGACTCACTTGGTTTTTGAACGGGCAAACAATCAATATTTATATTTAAAAATGACAAATTTACTATTAGTAACAATTTCATTTTCTTATTTAAAATCCTTTTAATGACAATTCCTTAGAACACCTTCTAAAGATCTACACATGTAATTATATACAAGTCATCACTAATGTTATTTACTATTTCAAAATTAGATATGCATTATTTCTTCTAGTTGCCAGCCCTAAGCATTAAATAAACTTGCTAAAGAGATGCACCGCTTGCTAATCCGGTTTATATAGTGGTTCTACATGTGCATCACTTTACGTGTTCTAGGTACGTAACATAGGTTTATGTTTATTTTGAAACTCCAGACAGACGGTACGGTCGTGTTTGAGTATAAACGGCAATGTACTGCCGCATAAGATATCCATTACACGGCCTTATCGCATCAATTTTGCAAAATGCGTAATACCTCTCGCCGCGCATAAAATAGTCTACAATACTGCTAGTTTATTTCGTCGTAGCTAAACGCTCGGCTTCGTGCCTCGTCTGTGGTGTTGCCATGCATTTCCCGTTTCGAAGTGGGACAGCCGGCTTTGTAAACAGTATTATTTTTAAAGAATTTTGTCTCATGTGCAATGGTCACTCATTAGAATGTTGAGAGTCTATATACTTATCTATTGTAAAACAATTCTACCTACTTTAAGAAAAATTTCCATTTGCGTAATAGCTACGTCAGCACCTATTACATAACTATATGTATTTATTCACAAAGTATCCCATTAACATATTGACAGTGACAATCGATCTAGCAAATACTAAGTTTCTTTCAATTTAAGTTTTTACTTATATAATTACTTATTGACGTTTAAGTTTATTAAGGTTTTTTCGATTAGGACTCGTCTTACATCTTCTTAAGAGCCTCTATTTCTCGGTAAGACAGGCGAACAGGTCCGCAATATGAAAGATTTTCAAAAAATATTTTCCTTTTAAAGTCAGTGCAATGTAAAATGTATTATTTATAGAAATAAAAATCAACTTTAAATACTTAGTGATGACTTTTATAAACAGCAGTATGATTTCATATATCGAATATTTCAATATATCGCTCCACATATTCCTTCCAAATTTCTTTCTAATAGTCAATAAGCATAAATTAAAAAAAAACATTTGGCGCTCAACCTTTGCACGGGTAATTGTACGACATATTTAACACGACTTCCTGAAATGAAATGTCCCACCAATTTCTGTGAACACAAGAGAGTTGGCGGCAGTAGCTCGGGTTGGTATTTGTAACGCGGTGGGTTATTAATAGCCGCGATAGCAGGTAGCCCGCGGCTGTACACGATATTTGGGAAATCCGGATTTGCATAGGATAATAGGGGAACGGAGCACGGCGTGCACTTCGCAATGCCGACGGACATACTGTCGTTTCACGGTGCTTTGACTCTAGCATTGTCGTGCACCCCACTTGACGAAATGCTGGGAATTTCGGTAGACCATTGATGGTTAGCTTATAGTGAATTTGATGTAACTCAGTTGCTTTTAATACGTCTAAATAGTCTTTAGTACTCTGTAATATACAATGTATGTTTGACATGATATTAAATGTTTGATTTTAACACCACCGCCCCATAATGAATCGTATGTTTTCAGTGTTCATGTGTGTCTACGAGTTTATTTATTCTACTATAACTTGTGAATTGTCAAATGGATTTGGATGTAGCAATAGAATCGTTACATCATCAATGACATTGGCTATAATTTTTTTGACAAAAATATCAATATGGCGCCTGTGTAGCATCATATTAAAATGTGAATAAAAAATTATGTAAAAATATTTTTTATCATTCTTTCCGATTCGGTACGTGATGATTACGATTATTTACAAATGATCTTTTACCCTTTAAATTGAAATACATGATAGATTAAAAATGATAAAAAATAGAATGATATCAAAACAGAATTTACATAATACGTATTATTGTATCACGGAAATAGTGCATTAGAGTTCACTATTGTATCAATTTTTTATGTTATTCAATGTTTTGTATATTAGCGATATTTGTAAACTAGTTTAAACTGGTATTTTCGTAATTAAGTTTGTATCTGTTTGCGATGTCTGCTGTATTAGTGACTAACTGTTCACTATGTACGAGTACAGTGTCATGACGGCGACCCGACGTTAACCTAATGTTCAACCCGCGTCGTGAGTCCCTTATCTATAGATTAATGTTGCCATTATTAAGAATTACGTGCTCCTAAAGCAGAAAGCAGGTAGATAAAGAACATGCCACCGTTAATTTGCATACTAGGCCTTGCTTGTACTTAAATTTAAATGCCTTGTCCATTCATATAGGTCTATTCGACGACACACTTATCTATCGTTCAGCATGCTAGAATGCTTGTGTAATAAAATCCTATCTCAGCATAAAAGAGTGTATATCCTTTAATTTTTCAAGTTTCGATATTTATTTTGATATCCACACAACTTCATTTACGAAGCCCTAAAAACTTCTAGAAATCTGTCAATAAAGCCGCCCATAAAACTACAACTAATTGTGCACTTAAAGTCACATTATGAGTTTCCGTTCATAGGTTACACTTTATAATGGCTGGTACACAAATAAAAAACAAACCTCACTTCCTTTATTGAACCAGTGGCATTAAAATGGCATCTTGTTGAAGATATAACCGGTTGAGAGATCCAACACATCCTATACGGTGTTATGAGTCAACGATTATTCACTAATTATACTATGATGTCAGATTACGTTTGCGTCTTGGAGATTAGTCTCGTCTATGGGTTTTAATTGTTACAGCCTTGGTAGACTGTGATGTTCCAAGGCCTCATAAAAAGTCTGTAATATAATTATCATGATAAAGAACTAAAACTTATAATAATATACTTTGTAACAGCGTGAGAGACTACTCCTACCGTTGTGTCCATAGTCAATTCAAGTACCTACTATTAAAATATTATTATAATAATTTTAGTGCAACAAAAATATATTTTGAATGTCGTTAGACGTATTTTTTCTATATACCTATCTAAAATTATAGTTTCCCTATGTTCTTGATAACAAAACTCGGAAGTAATTCAAATTTTTATATCAGACCTTTTCGAATGGTATTTATAGAATGCAATTATTTTTTCGTTTCGAAGTTTACACAGCGTAGGGAAATTTCAAGTAGTTTACATTAACATATGATTTGGGAGTAGGTAGTTATTAATCTCGTTGCTATAGTAACAGTTGTTTTGTATAAATATTACAGCAATATGTAGCCGGAGTTATCTAGCAAGTTACAAGTAGTCAGTATGACAACTCGACACAGTCCAACCAGGGATCTATTCAAATAAGCACAGTTCACTCTCGTTATAGCATAATTAAAATATGCTTCTTTCGTATTGAAGTAGCATCAATAAAGTCGAAATTGGATTACGTGATGTTAAAGTTTTTAAAAATTAACCGCCAAAATTAAAATCCTCTATTTATGGTGTACGATGATCGTTAAATACTTTATGGAACCGTGCGAACTGAGTAAAAAGTTGAATTTTGGGAATTTTCAACTTTTTCTCATTAACGGTTTCCGAGAACATGGGGATTGACATATGAAGAGATAAACGCGAGCAATTTTCCAATCGCTAGTAGGTATACTAGTAGTATTTAGTAGATTAATATTTTTTTTATTTTTGTTCCTTATATTATGTGTATTAATAATATTTTAAAACTAATGTTTTATAACCTTAATCCCTGTTAATAGAAATGAAATGAAATTGGTTTCTGGTCGAACACAGATTGGGAGTCACTGTGACCATTTATTATACATTAGTTATATCATTTCAAACATCTCGTTAAGTAGATAAATAAATCAAATTATTTTTTGATGTGTGCAGACTATATGTAGCTTAAATATTGCTATTATATGTTACGTAAGTTAAACGCGTACAATGTAACGCTTAACACGCGAAAACTCTTTACTATATTCTAGTTACCGATGACAATTCATCGGTAAACTGTGACGATGTGACGCAAATTTATTCATTCGTATACCATACATCGAATGCCTATGTTTGACGTATAGTAAATTGCGAATACTATTCCGCCGCCGAAAATCTTTTTCTCTTCATAGAGGCCTTTAAGTATTTATCAATATTCGTATAGGCTAATGTAGTATTCATAATATTATCGAGTGCAAGAAGTATTAGTTGAGAAAATATCTCTCTTTGAAACTTCGATTATTTTTTATTTACGTAACAATCAATATAATCCTAATATGTGAAAATTTTTAACCGGCTTCAAAAAAGGAGGCGATTCTCAATTCGACTATATTGCTTTTATGTTTGTTACGTTCATAACTTTATACTAAGTGTAAAGATATGGAAGATTCTTTTTATATTCGAAAGCCGATTTCGCCATGTGGACATCTAACGAGTCGTTTTTGAGTTATCCCTAATAATACACATTTACTTGATGCGTGTAACTTCGTAAAACAGGATATTCAATCCGGTGTGTTTAATTGAAATTGATTTTTTTTTGTTAATTGACAAAGCTGTTATTCATTCGAAAACGCTCCATTTTCCAGCCAATAAAATTTGTGTCTTCATCTTCAGGGAGATGGCCTTCACTTCTTTCTCTTCTCTGTTTCTAGTTCATAAGTTCCTTCAATTCAATTTATTTGTATAAGCATAGGTACATATTGAGTTGATCATTTACAAGTTTATTTATAATCCAATATGCTTTGCCAGTGTTTGCGTACAAATATCTGATGATTGTCATTAAAATAATTGCTCAAAGGTAAAAATTATAACAACGACCTATTTCATTCAACTATGTTACAGTACCATCCAAACATTAACTTCGTTAAGAACGTTTAGGAGACAAATTTTATAGTTTTACTAGCTTTTGCCCGCGGCTTCGCTCGCGTAAAAAAGTATTATTATTCATTACGTATAGTTTTTGCGGCTTTTCTTTTGTTTAGCGTGTGTGAAAAATTAGGCCTACAAAACTTCTTTGTACACAATATTCTTGACTAAGCTGTCATTAGGCGCTAAAACTATCAAGCTATTGGGTGAACTTACTCTTGAGCAAGCAACATAAAACTGTAAATGAGAAAAGCAATGTTCTCTCAAGTCAATACAAAACAGCTTGCCTCTGCATATCAGGGTATTTTCTTATATTCAGACGCAGCTTTACGGTGGGATTCAGGTCGAGTCTGTCCATATTTTTTTGTGCCTTTTTTATTTGATTTTTTCGTGTGTAATTAGTTGACCTTACCCTGCGTTTGTTTTTATTTTTTTCGATTAATGTCACAGACTCAGATTGGGACAATAAACATCTTATTCAATTTTTATCATTATTTATTGAAGATACCATAGGTGTATGTTCACGCTCTAAAACAGGTACCTCCTGACAGCCCTCATCAACTTTAAGTTGCGAAAGTGTATCAATTCTAAAACCATGTTCTTCTACAGCTTCCACAGCTACCTCCATACGACGCCGAGTAATTTTCTGTGCTGTTATGGGAAGATAGCCATCAAAATGCCCACTGGACAA
>DWJN01000685.1:0-21820 GCA_018248895.1 Carystus phorcus
TAGGCATTGTCATGCACTCAACCCACAAATTATTGTAGGTGAGGGAATTCCCAGAACTTTTATTGATTTCATTACAAAAACTTACCCTGCAAAATCATCTCGCCAGATTGTTCCTAATATAAACTACATCTCTCTCAAATTCTTGTAGCCATGATGCTAAGACCAATTTTTAGACCGCTTGATACCCTAATTCCTCGCGCGTGTCCAGTTTGTTACAATTGAATTTGTTCAAGTGAAAAACAGAGTATGGCATACTATGGTACTATACCAATATTCTGATTATTGCATAAATATTGATTTCGACTGAAAATCGAATTCGGAAATTTTCTGTAGTCTATAACGACTATGATATTTTGAGTGGAGTCAAGCAGATTTCTGAGGTGAAGTAACTTTTTTATTTATTCAATAGTTTTTAACGTATGTAATATGTTACAAAAATAAAACTAAAATGACATACCGCAGGGGCAATGAAACAGTAGAAGCGCAGTGTACGCGCTTTAAACTTTTCACATTTCGGTCGCTCCCGAAGTACGTACAGTACGGACTTTCAACTCCGCTCAGTTTCCAAGGGTAACGGCCGCTAGACAAATGCTACGGCTACATTCTGTATTCTGTTCACGTCTTCATCAGGGCCGTATCGCAAAATAAATTGCACGAAAAATAAATTTCGGACTGAATTAACTAGATACAAAATAATGGGGGAGATTATTTATTTTTAACAAAAGCGTCGAAACTGCTCAGTCATGACAACGTTCATTTAGCAAGGTCGTGAGCTTTTAAGTTATTAATCCTCATTATTCAGTAGAGTGCCTACTGATAACCTGATTTGAAAGTTGATACAAGTTACGAGTAATTCAGTTGTGACGCCTTGGATTAGAATCACACATCTCCAATGTTCTAAAGTTATTCTTGTGATTTCAGTCAAGTCTTGAATCCTTGATATATTCTCAATTCTAACTGAAATGACTGAAAAATCTTTTTAGGATTATTATTTTTAGAATCATTATGGAATTAATTTATTGAAGCGCTCATAATCCGGCGGCCCTTTCGATCGACAGAATATAAGCAACTGCGGGCGTGGTCGATACCTGGATGGGTGACCACTAATGGCAAAAAAATCTTGAGCGTTTCCGTGCTTCGGAGGACACGTTAAGGAGTCGGTCTCGGTTGTTATTGTAGATAGCAGTCGTTAAGCCACGTCGGAGGCCTTTGGGTGTCATAAAAACTTCAGACACTTGGGTTGGTCACTAACTCCTCCATCAATCCCGTGCTCAGTGGTGGTAAAAATATCTTGAAGAAATTGTCATAATTTAGAGCTCAAGCTTGTCAGCGTTTCGTCTGCGCGGCGGCGTGGCATAACTTAGATACTAATTTACCGCACGCGGTAATATGGACACACACAAATAAGACATCAGAAGCTTCCACGAACAGAAGACAAATATTTATGTTTCTCATAAAGATCAGGTCCGACCTCAAATTGAAACCAGTCGAACGGTGGGCAGAGTCAATACAAACTGAGCTCAAGGGTCCTAGGTAGATATGTGCCTCTAAACTTACTCTACTACTAAACTTACTGAAGAAGTCGAGCAAAACGGGCCTGCTATATGGGTTGTTCAGATGTCACACAAAATTTATGGTAGTAATAACTGTGATATATTATTAAAATAAAATTTATGTGAAACAGCAATATTTAAGAATCTCTATCATATTAGCCTGGTCTCTTATCATTTAGTTTTTGAGAACTGAAAAGGAAGAAACGGAAGCTTCTCTTATTCATAAAGTGGCTGTGTTTCCGCTCTTTATGTCTAAACTCTAGATGTGCTAATAATTTTTACTGACAACAATTGCCGTATTTGTGAATGCGAACTGAACTGTTCAAGTTTCACTAAAATTTCTTCGGCAGGCGTTCTACGAAAACGCTGTATTACGATTTTTCTTGGGTTGTTGAATAACCTGGTCACCTTCCCAATTACCCAGCATATCTTTATTTGCCTGCCTATGAAAGTTACCTTTATCGCTACCCCAGAATTGTAAAATAATCGAGATCGGATAACACAATTTCTTACCTAATGATACTAAGTGCCTCTTCTTCATGTCTACAAAGTCAATTGACAAGCGTACGCCCTTCAATTTAGTGGCATCCAATCTAGTCCTATTGAGTTATGAAATTGGCTCTCGTAATGTGCTTGTGATCAAGTACATCGTTATGTTAAGAGACATTGAGTGGTCATCCTCTGATATTGAATTTATTAGTAGCTGTCCTATATATCCAATTGGTAGGTTATTCATGTGGACTACATCTTATTACAGTAATTTCTTCAGTTTAATTAAATAATTTAATATCCATGATGTGGAACACAGAAACAAATGATGGAGACAATAATAGTAGACCTACTTACAGGACTTAAAAACCAAACACACAGTCCCAAATAAAAATAATTAGTAATTGGCTCCAATTTTGAGGTCCGCTTTGGATAGAACAACTGAAATATTTATTTTGTATTGAAGTATCTCCCAATAATTTCGTGTTTTGTTTCAAATAGTAGCTAGGACTCTGTTTTAATCTCAGAGGATTTCTTTGGCTCACCTTCAAGTTAAAAATATATAACATTGAACTTGCTATTCAGCAAACTTCCAAATGGCACCAGCATTAAGTGACTACTCTATACAACTGGGACGCCAAAACTGCTCAAATAGGATTTCCGCGTTAACGTAACCTTAATTGGCCAGTTCTAATCGTAATACCTTTCAGGTTGCACGTCTCTCTCTAGCCTGGGTACTGTATATGGGTGAGAGTGAATCAGGAATACTCTGTCAATTCCCACAGTTATACATCGGATGGTGTAGGTGTTACGGCTATTAAACGATTTGTTTGACGTGACTAACGTTAAGGCATTTTAATAGCTGTAATAGTAAGTTTACGATTTTATTGTTTTTGCGCGTCAGTAAGGAAAGTCAGTCCTTCAGTCTTGTAGTTTTGCGTGAAAAATGCATTGAAGATTAAATAAAAAGAAGGTGCATCACGCTTTCCAAATTGCCCACATTTTTTATGAAAATTAAACTGATATCAAATTATCCTTATATGAAATAATATACAGAAAGTAAGTTCCTGATTTATTATTACTCTACATAACTGAGTAAGAGGGTTTCGATCACTGGACGACGACTAATACAAAATAAAAACATATTAGAATTTTAAATATGCCTTATTAGTACACTTTGTTATGCTTCAGATTGAAGTCAGCCTATAATCTTAGTTGTTTTCTGTAAATCGTTAGCCTGATAAAAAACCTTTGTACAAGAAGTGCTTATGAATTTATGTACACTAATCCTCTATCAATTCACCCTATCGTGATGGAATATGGACTAGAGCTCCTCATCCATATTAATAATTGATTATATTATTCCATTCGTAGTGACATCAAGGGAATGTATCCATAGCAGATCCAATTAGTGATCCAATGCAGATTATCTGCCTATACAGATATAAAGAGTGATATGTCCATAGACAGATAATCTAATCTAAGTAGTCTGGTTTATCTACGTTTGATTTGTAAGATGAAATATCTATATCAATTTATGAAGAAGAACCCAGCGAAAAGGTGAATATTTTATTGTATTAGTATAAGCTATAAGACAACACATTGTCATTAAAGCTACTATTTTCTCTGTAAGGCAGAATAATAAATATTCTAATAATCTTCCCGAGCTTATATTAAGTTAAACGTTGTTGATAGGCTTTGGCTCAAGATTTAAAAATTTAATGGTCGTTCGTTAAATTATTGATTAGATAATATGTACAGAATAAGAGACAGTCTTAAAAAATTAGGTTAAATTCAGTCCAACTATTCATTTTTCCCGAGGCATTGATGATGAAATAGAGATTCTTGAAATATATTTATTGACGATTTTGTTGTTAACTTGATACTCAATAATCTACCATAATAATGAATCATATAATTTGTAGTTGATATTAGACATTGGCCAGGTAATGATGATGTCTAATGAATCTGCCAATGGAGATGAACCAAAACTACTAACAATAACTTTTAACGTCGCAAAAAATAATATAACTCAGTAAATAAATATCTGATCATTTTCACTTTAACGTACTACAAAGAAAATATTGATTATCAATCTGTGGTTTTGGATGCAACTGAATGTTTCGTATAGAAATTGTTCTGTCTAAACTCTTGCGTTAATTACTGAACCGTATCAGGGAGGTTGTACCCGAAGCTCTTGTCTTTATTAAAGGAACGATGGAAGCGGACGAATCGGCGATGCAAATAACTCTTTGTTGTTGGAAGGTCGTTGATTATTGTTGGGTTTAATTAAAAGACCTGTTGGTCGACTCCGAGTGCCAATGGTTTTACTTTGATTGGATTTTGAAGTTTTCTGCTTCTACATCCCTTTCAATTTAATTCTTTTGAATGTTATGAGTATATTTAATCTGTCGATAAATAGGGTAAAGAGAGGGTTTGTTTAATGGAGTATCATTGAAAGATGTCGTGGATTTAGAAGATTGCCAGATACGTGACTTTCTTCGAAGCTATCTACGACACGTGTCACGGCGTTGGAATGCGCCATTAACATTGAGGTCTTGAGCAAAATAGACCACACTGATCCATAATAATACAGTTGGATATAAAAGCCCATTAGCTCGTATAAGTCATCTAATATAAGTGGTTTGTTCTCAACAGTTTTTCGGCTGTTTAAGGATAGAAATTCAATTATATCATCTTAAAAAAGCCAGAAGTGAGATAAATTTTAGTATTACCTTGTATTAGTCCTTAAATATTTTTTATCTTACCTTTAATTGTGCGCCCTAACTACTAGTGCTACTTTCTCAATTCCTATCCAAAAGTCTGACAGAGATCACTGTTCTAGCGATAAGAGCCTTTTGTGTAATTATATTTTATTATCTCACTTTTTGCAATCTACTGTTTCTGTACAATAAGTTATATTTGAAGTTATAACGACGTTTATAAGTCGTTGAGAACTTCAATCTAAATCTGGTATTTCACTTGTGTTTAGTTAGAACGTGAAAACAACAACAGACCTGGCTCTTACGTTAATTAAAGGATTAATTGAAGTGGGATGGACTCGAACATCGGATTTGTTTGATCCTGTTGTACATCCAAGTTTGTTAATCGTCTAATTGTTGTGTACCAAAGAGATTTATATATTGCCCAAAGAGAAATCTTAAAAAAACGGATTTTTATTTTTAACAATGGATCGAATTGTGCTGTTGTTTTTTAAGTTTATGCAGTTAAGCAAAACAGCGATGATTTAATAATGTTTCGCGGCTTTTAATCTTATTACAAATATCTGTTACTACAAATATCTCTAGCTATTCCCTTGTCCTTGTGTTCATTCTGTGTTGTCCTTCTTGCTTCTATCGTTATTATCTTCTTTTAAACTACTTCACAAGTTTTAAAAGGAATCAGTTTGATTTGATTTCAACATTTATCTTTGTAGACTTGTTTCAGAAGTCGTGCGATGTGGGACGTTTATTAGATTTGTTTCGTGTCGTTCTTTAATAATAGATGTACGAAGGTATTGAACATACGACCTTTTCTTGTGGTTTATTTTTAATAGAATTGCTGTTTAATTCCAATAAATATTTTAGGCACTTGATTGTGCATGAAATATATTCACCATCCTGTTTACAAAACTGTCTTTATTCTATGTGCATAATAAAGAAGAAAAATCATTTTTTACGACTGAACACTAAAACTTTCGTAACGAAAATCTTTTAATACTGTCTCTAAAACCCATTTTTGCATATTTAAAATAAATTTCAAATAGAGCGAAATATATGTGAAATGAAATTTTACGATTCAAATAACGTAGGGATTACATTGGGATGAGAAAATCTAATTTCGACCGTCGATGTTCCCAGCTAGATTCGTACGTTAGGGTTTTGAACGACTGACGGAATATGTAACACTTTTCACCTACGGGTAACCGTAAGGACTCTCACGAGGTTTTATTTATGAT
This sequence comes from Carystus phorcus, assembly GCA_018248895.1. Lineage (NCBI taxonomy): Eukaryota > Metazoa > Arthropoda > Insecta > Lepidoptera > Hesperiidae > Carystus > Carystus phorcus. The sequence continues at coordinate 6,001 of DWJN01000685.1, forward strand.
CGTTTAGAATCAACAATTAATTTTGTTGATAGCTGACGGGACTATAATATAGATTGATAATAGAATAATTTTGAAAAGTGCAGCTTTGTGTGCTTGCAAGGTAAGTTAAGCGACTCAAGAGCTAACCGTTCCCAATAATGCTGAACTATCGAAAGTTTGTGTTTCAGCATTCAATGTTGTAGCCATTGACATAAATGAAATTCAATCATTCGCGGTCGAAGATGAACATAATTTTATTTAAACATTAACATATAACAACACAGAACACAGAACTAACAAATGTTTTGAACTAAGTGTTAGATCCTGTATCCAACAGAGAGTACATTGCGTTATAATGTCGATAACATACTATTGACACAGGTCGTTGGGCTATGAGCGTTTGATATAGCTCTAACCCTTCTATATTTAGTGTTCTATATATGTAGGTGGGGGTCGCGGTCTAATCCGGACTAATGTGATGACGTCACAGCAGAGGTAACGTGCCGATGGAACGAAAATGAAACCTTTCCAATGACAGCGTTAGTTCCAATAATGGCTACATAAAATGTTATGGCATTAATTTCAGTGGACCCTCGATGGGCGCCAAATTCTCACACGATTCCTCCCGTTTAATATGATTACGCTATCGTTGGTAATTTGAAGATTTTTATACCGTGTATTTTCGTTTTCATTTGGTAAAGCATTTTGTAGGATAAAACGTTATTTAAAAAAAATCATACAGAATAAAATATACTGTTTGCAATATGTGAAAATAGTTATTATAATATTAAAATAGTGATCTTGTCTTGCGAAATTCATCATTATTTATGTGCCACCACAGCAGAGCACGACGTAAATCACGACGTCACATTTACGTCATCACAGCCATGTGAAATGGAAATATAAAGCGTAGGGTGTACACAGATAACACGCAGGAATTCAGTTTAGTTGTCATAATTCGTGACAACTTGACGATGTTGTGACATAATATAAGCCCGCCAAAATGACGTGTGTTTGAATATTATCAAATGAAGTCTTTGTATTTCAAATACAGTAACAAAATCATAATAATTTTCACAACCAAGACAGATATTTGATAAGGGAAAAGTGTTTTTTCTGTCAAATGATTGTGTATTTTTCCCTCTATCCAATGTCATTGGATTTTATCGGTTCGTTTCGCTTATATATCCAATCGGGTGATCATAATGTCCCAATATAAATTATCCCAAAATAAAATTGCCTTTTAACCTTCGAAGGCCGTCGATAGGGCTCACTTTCCGTTCTGTTGGCCCCGTGACCCGTGACGCAAGCGCTTCCGACTTACGTGACAGCTAGCCGTGTAATGTCACGCCAACCCGTATCTTTTCCGCAAGCCATCAATAAATAAAATATTTTTGGAGTACGGAAAATCGCGCTTTATAAAGAAAACATGTTTACGGTCTACTTTTGAATCTACAATTTTATTTCGTTTTATTGATATAGAAATAATTGGAATTATGTAGATATAATGCGTTAGTGTTATATTTTATGTAATTTATTTTGGCGAGTAAGGAATATTTGTTCGGCTACAGATATAAATATATAAAGTTATATTTGGTCAGCTACAACACTCGTACGCCGAATTGGAAATAAGGATTCCTGAACAAACGCCACGCATTCGTACAAAGAGCATAAAACGCTCTCAAACAGATGAACTATTGGGTTAAAGAAGGCGAAGAAGTCAGCCACTGACCACTGCATGTGACAGGAGTAAGACCTGTTGGAGTAGCACAAGTTTTTTTTACTCAAGTTAATCCTTAACTACAGTCACATCTGATGGAAATGTAATCTTGGCTATAAAAGCGCTTTATGCGCTTAAAAGAAATCTGTCTGTTGTGACTTGACGATCATGGTCCAGTATTGACCATGCCCAAAGATAACAGCGTATAATCTTCAACTTAAAGCTCGATCGATGGTTGTAAGTGAATATCGTTAGACTGAACTCCTCTAAGTATTAAAATATATATTCCTAGGAACACGTTATAGTCACGTTGCAGTATGTGCTGTTGCAGCATACATCGTATGTGCATATTACTTCCGTTCCGTACGAGTGCTTACATAAAACGTCCTGTGTTGATGACGTAAGCGACCTACATTTCCGCACACCACATCTCGTAAGGGACCAAGCTGGTCCTAACCAACTGTCTCACAGCGTGTGAGTTTACGATATATGACGGCTGAATAGACAAATTCAAAGAAACCGAACTTTTTAACAGAGCAACAAATTTTCAGCAATAGATATTGATGCTAGACAGTGTCCATTGGAATCGATTCTTCTATAAACTGTCCAAATACGTTATGATTCCTCCATTCTTCTACGTTAATTTGTTTCCTATCATCTTCGGTTAATTTTTTTTTATCTGTTGCCTACTCCATATGCCATATGCCTGCCTGTTCCATATGAACAAACTCATTTCTCAGTACAAAGCACTATGACTTGTCAATATAATAGGGCTCGCTTAAAAGGACAAGTGTCGAATTCCACCACTTCCTTTGCCTGTTTACTTGCCTGATTCTACTTCGTTCGTTTGATATTTGATACAAAACATTTGAGCACCTCTATTTAGGTTTCATTGGATGCTCGCTTCTTGCAAGCGATGTGACTAGCGTTAGTGTTCGTGCCTGGTTTTTAATTGCGTAGGAAAATAAGTGCTTTTGAGCGGCGGCCCCTAGAGACGCTTTTAGAATATCCACGTCCAGAGGTTCCGCTTTTTGATTCGAACGTGGGCAAAAGTTTACTGTACTTTGGTATAGCTTTTCCTCGTTGTACTAATGATATGAAATTTTATGAGACGAATTTGGAATGTTTCTTTATCTTGTATCAAGTGTAAAGGTGCATGTTACTGGTACCGAAATCTTTGGACCCAATTATTTTAGATGTAAACCCAGAAGTTATACTGGTTATCGTGAAATCGACTAAACTTGTACAAGTGTTATCCTGCGAATAAATGCTTTGTTGGTATATTATCTTGGTTACGACGGTTGACATCATAATATTCCGGCAAAGTTAAGTGTTCATAACATTTTGAGTAGCGCTATATAAACATGTATGTTATTTCCAGTTGGCTTACGTGTTCTTACATTAATAATTTGTCAAACTGTTTCAATAATAGTTTTACTGATATTTAGCTAATCCACACACAGTGTTAAAGTTTTGGTACCGACTATAATTCCATAAACCATTTCAAAACATGTAAACCAAACCTTGAGAGTATAACACATTGAGTTTACTGTTTGATCAGCTGAAATGCTAGATAAGAATATTCCGGAAAATTCTTATTACCCCAATCGATTAAGGAATAGCAAAACCTGCAATGTTTTATTTAAACATGACATTTTCTTTGGCGCCATGCAGTCGGCACGCTCGCCCTTTGAAGGGTGGCTATATTGCGATAGAAACTGAACTCTGTTTAATGACAATAAAGCTTAAATTTATACAATGCATCAACGACGACACAGATCAATAAATTAATAGAAAGGTGGCAATTGAATTCGTTTAGTTTGTAGCAATTTGGAATATGGCTTCAGTAATTTATATGTAAATCGCAATTATGCTAAACTAAGTTATACAAATGTCGTTGAATGTAGTGTCTTCTTCGGCATAATATTCGGAAACGGAGACTTGTGATGTAACATATTTTCGATTAAGCGAAACAAAAACATAAATGAGAATTTGGTTAAACTTCTCTAAACAAATAACAACATGCACAGATTTGACCCTGTTCCGAGCAGAAAATTGTTTCAAAAACCTTCTCTTGGATTATTATATCTTTTACATTCCCTGTTGACCTTGTGTTTGTAACAAAACTGTTATATACAACAACTAGGAGCAAGTTGAAATATGAATTAACTATTCCCTGTGAAGTCTTCGTAGCGAGGGTAAGGCACATCAATGTTTCAGTGGCTCTTCCACAAATTACCCGTGTAGTTCAAACAGAAGAGGGAAAAGTTGAAATGGCTCGAAACTTGTTAGACGGAATTAGTAATTGCTTGTCAACGATTTTATCGACTCGTATTGGATAGTCACAATCATTAATGTACCTTTATTTGAAATTAATAATAGATTTGACTATAAGGTATTTGTTTGAATTGGGAAAATGGAATTTTACTTAGTATTCGTTTTACCTTAGTTCTAAGTCCTCGTGCTGGGACCGAACCTCTCATCTTCTCATACTATTATTCCAACCCAATTAATTATTACATTCAATGAATACATAGTCTCGTTCGAGATATTGCACTGCATTCTCATTGTTTACATTCGCTTAATAAAGCTCGTATTACAGTTTTTATTCATGTGAGCGAATGGGAAATTCTTCTGCATATGTAGTCTCTATCTACGAGATATTAAAATCTAATGGCATATTCTGAATAGCTAGAATATTAAAATTTTATTTCTCAATATAATCTGTACAGCCCAGTTATACCCCGATAATATGTATGGTAGTAGTTTTTTTACTCGCCTGATTAGCTATACGACCCCCTTCTAAAATCAAGTGTGAAATGTCATACGAGTCGGGAAGCTATAAATAATGTGGACTTTCATTCACTAAAAAATATATCTCCACCGATGAGAATTAAAGTATTTCTTCCAGTTACAGGAGCGCAAATAACGGTCCATTTTCTCTCATTATTCTCAGTTCAGACTGCGATGACGCGATAGGTGACGACTGGAACGTAACTGGGTCGCCGTTGCAATTATCTGTCGTAAAGCCGCTACAATGAGCTCAGGACATCCCTCAAAGCTTTATGATGAAGCCTCGCAGCTCAATCACTGCGGCTTTTCATCTTTGTACAGAAGTGATCCTTCAGCACTTCTACATATTTGAGGTAGCAAAGTATTTTTCTGCCGCTTTGTTTCACGTTCGAATATTTTTTGGACTAAAATAAAAGAAGCAAGCGGCCGTATTGCTAGCACTTGCAATTCTGCGCAAATAACCGCAGTAGGTTTTTGTTACAAAGACTAGTACTTCGTAACTAAATCCGATAATAAAAGCGAAATGTTTGTATTTACTTTTTCATCATACAAAGCGTTGTTAATTAGAACTTTATTATTATTGTAATACTCGTGTAAGCCCATCATTTTTCTTATAACTTAGTAGTTCCTCTGTCGTTCTCACATTAAGAGGACTTCAGCTCCAATAGAAACTTTTTTCCAAACAGCGCTGTTATTATTTTTTAGTAACTTTATCAGTTTACAATTTGCGAAGGAACTTCTGTTGTTTGATAAGACTCCATTGGCGATTGAAAATTGATATATACATATAGTAGGTATTGCTATGAATAAAAGACCAAGGATTTTTATAATTACTACGAACATAAAATATAAATAGAATGTCAAGGCTTTAGCATTGCGATATATTGGCGTGCCCAATTTATGCGTGTATAATAACGGTCTAAAATTTTTTGGCGGGAAGTAAAATCAGTTTTTTTAAATATCTGTCTAAGTTATTAAAAAAAAAATAATTATGCCGTAGATAAAATATAAAGCTGAATAATTGGTAGGCATTTTTTTTATGCGTTTTATAATGGCGGTCCTGAATTTTTTGGCGGAAAGTAGAATTAGTTTTTTTTATAATAATTGTTTAGTTTTTTTAAAAAAAATTATGCGGTAGATAAAATACATATAAAGCTGATTAATTGGGTAGGCATATCAATTTATTTGTTTATAATGACGGTCCTCAATTTTTTGGCCAAAAGTAAAATCAAGTTTTTTTTATAATACTTGTCTTGAGTTATTAAAAAAATATAATACCATAGATAAAATACAGAGCGGAATAATTAATAGGCATTTGAATTCAAACTATTAGTTAAACTGTTTTTACTTAGATTTGAAGTTATAAATCATAGTTTAAAACGGATTCAAACAGCATTCAACTACATAGTAGGGTTGTTAACGGATATTTCTCACTTTACATCGCTTCGTCAGACTTTGATGGTTTGCAATTTAGTTCGCTTCTCGTTCGTCGATAAGTTCATAATTTCGCTGACTGCAGTTGTTTTGCGTTCCGTCGTTGCTAACGATTTGAATTATCGTAATTTTTTCAAAGTATCGATATTTCATCCGTTAAAACAACGCATTAAAAAGTTTCAGAATACGATACGAGAATTTTTGCACATCGAATCGATTGATTTTTTTTTATTGCCGCTATTTGTAATCGTTTCTCTGTAGACAGAAAACAAACATATTCTATAGTTCATTCTACGCCCCGGTTTATGAGTGGCATGCGTGGGCTTGCGTCAGTTGTGTGTATTTGTGCGTTGTTTGCGTGGGTTTCTATAAGTATACGTGCAGATGTCTATGTGTGCAATGCACTTGTTAGTCAGGTTCTTAAAAAGTTCAGGGGCGAATGCAGAGCTTTACGTATAAGTAACCGTGAACATCATAAATATAAATCTAAAAACAATAAAAACATCGATTACAAAAATCATTGCAGCCATAATCTTAGGCAGAGTTGTGGGTTACCGTATTTTAACTGTTTTTCTTTAACGGTATAATTAATAATAAAAGCTGAAGAGTTTGATAGTTTGAACGCACTAATCTCAAGAATTACTGGTTCGAATTGAAAAAATCTTTTCGTTTTGCATTACTATGCGGTATTGCATTACTGTACTCAGTTGCCGAGGAAGGCTATAGGCTATATATCATACCGCTACAAAAATGGGTCAAATGTTCCAAGGTGATACGAAGTTTGCCGATTCTACTAGTTAAGTTAATAAGAGATTTTTGTTTGGCTAAGTTGTGGGTGGTTCATATTTCCATACGAAGTTGGCATCTACTTAGAATGTAATGTAACATACATAATGAGTAGGGACTGGAGTTAGATTAAAATATACATAACTGTAGGTACTAGAAACCCGGTCTGCGGTCGAAATTTGTTCGTAATACATGTGTCAAAGCCTTACTTCACATCTTACTAATATTATAAATGCGAAAGTTTGTTAGGATGTTTGTTACTCTTTCACGAAAAAACTACTGGACGGATTTGGATGAAACTTTACAGTAATATAGGTTGTCATCAGAATAACGTATAGGGTACTTTTTACCGCGGGAATACTTCTCATTTCCACAGGAAACCGACTTCACGCGAACGGAGTCGCGTGCGCCCTCTGTATAATACCTACCTAGGTACTATAGCTACCTATGGGCTTATGATTAGGGCTCTGCAGTAAGTACTTAGATACCGTATTTCTTATGTTGACAATATCGTTACGTTATGATAAAGGGTTTCCACGCGGATCAAGTCGCGGGCGGCCACTAGTTGACAAAATAAACATAATCAATTAATGTGCTATATTATTTATTATGCCTTTATGTGTGTCAAATGAAAGGTAGTATGTGTAATGTTTATTTTTATAAATTTCATATGCTTCCACTGCATATTATATAAAAATATTAGCGTTTTGAATTTCTCGTATATGTAAACTATGTATATATATATATGTGCCAAATTTCATCCTCCGTCCGCGCAAATTTCGTAAAAAAGAATTCAAAGTTTTTGCTTCACGTATTAATATATACATAGATACAATTATACATATTTTATGTGTATACTGATTCTCTGTTCAGTATGAATCGTGGTATTTTGTGTATGCAAGCCATGTGCGATGTCGGGATGCATAACGCACTCCAAACTTTTAACTTAATTAAAGTTGCCAGTTTGCTTGCAACAGTCTAGCGTAAAGCTGGCAACATTGTAAATACTTAACTTGGACATTTTCCCCAGAATAATCCGGCGAATTTTGGTAATGGAGATTGCTATGTTGATATTGAAAAATTCATTTACAATTCTATTCGTCAATATAACACAAGTTTAGATTTGAGTATTTTTTTAACAAAATCGATTCGCGATGTTAATGTTAAAGTTATGTAAGGTTTTTTTTATTTATATTAGTATTACTAAAAACTCATCGTTAAAGTAAAAAAACCTACCCATAAAGGTACGCTATCGTTAACTTTATCATTCGTAATTGTTTTCTCTTCTGTTGTTCTATTTTTTGTTCTTTTTATATAAACATTTTCATAGCTTATAATCGTTATCTTTTATAAGTCATTAGTCTGTTATCAAGTGTATAAATATAGGTAAATTCTGAGTAGGTATATATTTTCCGTAAAGCTTTACTGCTAATCTATTCCCCAGAACAACAAGGTCTAAGAAGATTATTCATAAATTCCATCAAAGCCGGTCGGTGGCGACACCTGCGTGTAAATATTGAGTTTTATGTACTTATTATTTACATAGTCATCACTCGACCTTATCGTCGATAAAAGAATGCCAAATATTATCTAACTTGTTTGCTCGTCGCATATTGTAATGTTCAATAGTAACATAAAAAAGAATTGCTAAAATCCCATCAGTAGTTTCGGTGAAACGTGAGGACTAACAAATATAGGTACATAATATAATTATAAAATTTGTTCGGAAGCCCTAATGGAAAACCTTTACGTGAATATTTTGCATTTATTATTATACTACATACGTACATGCCGCATTGATACCCCCTTTTATGACTTCGGTTAAAAATATGTAAAGATTTTCTTGTATCACAGTTAATATTTATTGAATACAGTTTATCCCATTTATCTTTTTTTGGAAAATTAAAAAAAAAATCTTAATAAATAACGAACATTACGAATTACGATGTCATTAGAATAACCATGTTCACTGTTCCCTTATCCTATTTAAGCAACCAGCCAAGGCTCGCTTCCTATCTTTATAATACTAATACAAAAAAACACATCTCTCCTTCAGAACCAGGTTTGACGATACTATTTAGTTTGCCGTTTTGTTCGTCAAGTAGTACATAACTAGTACATAATGGGATTACCTCGATGAAGTAATCAGTATTGCGTTTAACTCCAAGGTAAGAACCACCCACGTTCATGTTCGTTCTATGCAAAACGTTTAACTGTTTGTTTTACTTTTAACATTTTTTTTAATTGTGTACAAATGCCGAGTGACGTATGAGTTTTGCGCGTTCCTATTATAAAACGAGTTATGTATCTTATATAATGTTTTTGTTCGTGTGTATGTCAATAAACTCCTCCTATACGGTTGAACCGTTTGTGATGAATTTTTTGAATGTCTAGGTGTATTGAAGAAGGGGAATTATAAAACGATCGAATAAAAAAAACCTTAACGACTGATGATGACATACTGCAATACTTATAATCGCTCACTTAGTAATACTAAAATGTAAATTAATTATTTTTGTCTCGTTTAGAATGCGATCCGTTAAGAAGTCTTTTTTTGTTACAAGATCTCGGCCGACCCCCTTAGAAGGGTTAGAAATTCAAGTCATCAATTTGTCTACGTGGAAAATATTTAAAGAAAACTATTATAAGGTGCGCTTGACGATACCAAATGATATATTTACGCATTCGATTACAAGAATTTTTCAGAAATTTTATTTGTGTTTCTTACCGCTTATCTTGCATATATTATTATTTACCCGATTTAAATGGTTATCATGTAGTAGGCTTGTATAAACATTTAGTATTTTATTTCAATTTTATCCATCCATCCATCAATCTTTCATTGTCCATTGCTGGACATACGCCTGTATTTACGCCTCTGACCGGTCCTGAGATTTCTGAATCCAGTTGATGCCCGCCATCTTTTTCAGGTTATAGGTAATATCTGTTTCCCTATTTCAATTAGTTCTCCAACAAAGAAGACAGCAATTTAAAGTACCGATCATTTTTACTACCGTTATATTACATAACACGAAAATATATTTACGGGGCAAATCATCGCAAAATAAACCTTTTTATTTTGATATGTAGATCGGAATTACAACACGTTTGTACCTGTAATTAATTATAACGTTGTTATGTGTACTCTATGCATAGAAAATGAGAGGGAAACCCCTAAATGGGAAATTTAGTGCCGCGGATCAATATCATAGTACTTACAAATGGCTCGACGGTGTGAAGTATGAAAGACAACTTACACATTTCATTCCGACTGTAAACCCTGCAGTATTATTATTTAAAACATTGGAATTGTTTTCAAATCACTCAGTGTTGCCATAAGTAAATGATGAACAAAAAAAGGGAAAATAAAAAAAACAATTAGAAGAATTTTATTTCGTATAGAGGAAAATAATAGAGTACTTCTGTATCTAGTATTGTACGTATGTAAGAAGTTGTATTTCTTTGAGTAATTGGGGTAAATATTTAAATGACAAAATCATTTCTGCTATCATCCATCATGATATCCATATTTTGTATGTATATGATCATCCATGTTATCCTGGTATTGACTTCTTTGTGCCAAATAATCAAGCAATGCCAACATAATAAGTAAGCAAATTCAGACCGTAAAGATAATTGTCATTGAAGACTTATTTTATCCTGAGTACGCTTTTTGTTACATTCGGAAAAAAATACTTTTATCTGATCTTTATAGCGCGCAAAACAGTAAGCGTGACTGAAAAAATATTTTTCATTTTCTGCCACGTACAAAGACATTTAGATGTTCTCCAATCCGTAAAGATACCACCTCAAAGGTTCCTTCCCCGAGGCTTATATTTTTAGGCGGTAAAAAAGGGTCTTTAAGATAATAAACTCGTATTTACAGTTCAACAAGAAATAACAAACGCTTTATCATACATGTCTTGTTTTAATTCTATTGAAATAAGGTTGGGAATGAAGTAGAAATGTGTCGTAGAAACTTAAATAGAAACAGGGCACGTACCGAGGCTATGAGCCAGAGACCATTTTAATTAGAATTGGACTCTTTAATTAGACCTTCAATTCTTCATTCTGTTTGCCGCGCCCCCGCGGTGTTTTGAGCAAATAATATTCTAAGCATTCATACTACAAGCATTATACGGTGTTTAATTTACAATTGAGTGTAATTTCCGACGCGTGCCTATCCCTTCATTAGTAGTGTGGTGGGGTCATGTTATTATTTATTAACTAAGCTTATTAGGTAAACGACTGCCCCATTGGGTGAAATTGTAGCACAATCGTTATGAATCATTTGAGGAATACATACATATATTAATTTGCATGTTTTGATTCAAGACTTTCGAAAGATTTTTTTGTCTCTTACACATTCGCTAAATGTTTATCTGAGAGCATACATTTTTCTATGTACTTATTATACATTTATTATATTGGTAACTCTAGTTGTCAATAGCTAACAAAAACTAGAAAGAAGGTCTATTATAGAAGGTCCATTACAATAATTGTAATCTTTAAGTACTTAATACTTACGTAGCTTTCATATTATTTTATTAGTTCTAAAAGTTATGTCAATTTGAAAAATCATGTAGAACATTTATTGTTAAAAATAAGTGTTCAGTTGACAAAGCTAAAACTTGATTTATTATCCGAAATTCACGTGAACAAATTCGGGTGCAGCAGCTAGTTAGAGTTATTCCTGTGGAATAACACCCCTAATTATAACAGTATTACACATTGGGACATCTTCGAAAAAATATTATATATATTTTATTCTTAGTACAACATCGCTATACATAGGTGTTCGTGTTTTCGAGTGTCCATAATAAATCAAGTTGGTTGTCGCGGTTTGTTTTGTTTTATGGGGATAATGAGCGATGGGCCAATGGTGTCTTGTTTTGTGAGCGCATCCCGTGGTCACGTTTACGCTTGTATTGAATCGTGTACGGCTTTCAGACAAGCTTCATTGTGTCCCTGTACAACGTAATTTAACCCTTGTTGTTATACATTTAAGGAACATGTAGATTTTTAAGCAATCCTCTGTTATTATGAAGTAACGTCAGTAACCTCGTTCTTGCAATGGTTAGGGATTCTGAATATGTGCATTATGAGTTCTAGTGTTAGGTACGGCTTTTAGTACTGTTATTGTATATTCTAGTTTAATTTGTGCTTACTCTTGGCCTATATTATACGTTATGCTTATGTTTAAGCTATTTTGCGGTGAAGCTAACGCGATGTGATGAATTAACGATGTATATATGTTTGCTTTAGAAATTAGTTGAGTGATTAGGAATTGACATCAATTTTTAACAGTCATTTTGTTAAACATAGAAGAACAGATATGAGTATAGATCGATTTCTATCAAATGTTTAATCTATGACATGGTGGGATCCTTAAGGAATGGATCTATAGCTTCCTTCCTGGCTGGTAACGTGTTAGTAACGTCTTTCTACGGGCGTCGGTGATCACTCTCAATCACGTTACCCGTCTTACCCGGCTGGTCGTCATTTTTTTTTTTTTTATTTAGTCAACCCCACGTGATGGTAAGTGTACGTCTCAGATTGTAGACGCATTAACTTAGTAAAAGCCTATTCTCTCTCTTGAAGACTACCACATCGTAAGTAACCGGGAACACCGAAACAGGGAAACTATTCCAATCGAAGGAGGTAAATTGCTTTAGTATTGTCTTATACAATACTACTAACTTGAAGCTAAAATAAGTTGATAAAGAAATGTTATTAGTAATTACGAATACCAATTCCCATTGTTGGTGAATACGGACGTCCAAGCGGAAATATTGTGACCGCAATGGATGTTTAGCCCTGCAAGTATCATATCACACCGGCGGCGTACGCAATAGCGGCGTGGGTCACGACATTGTATCGGGTTACCTGTCTCGCATTATTCTCGGCCATTCTTCGTACAAACCGGCTCTGTGTGAGTGACACGAGGGGTTACACGTTCCTATAACGTCGGGGCGGACTCAAAAGAAATAGTAGTTGACGTAAATGCTTCTTTGACTTCATCTTGATTCATAGTTCATAATTTCTTTATTGCAGGAATGAATAATTCTTTGACTAAAGAATTATTGGTGTAGTATTGTACATACATGGTAACAATTAGTATTATTCAGTTCAGATCAGATACATTCTACCGCTAGCGGTGTGCAATGTCAAATGCCTAGATTATGCGCTCATTAATTATTATTATATACATTGAGTTTCATAACAATAGATTATGTCACATAACAATGTCAAAATCGATTTTAAGGAATGTCAAAACGTATAATATCAAAATCTGCCAGAAATGTTCTTTAAAAAGTTTTAGTTTTATGCACATTTTAGCTATATATTTTAGCTAACTTGGTTCTTATAGATAATACCTTTGTATGATAATGGTTTTAGTTGGCAAGTTTTTCACTTTGAGATTACTATCAAAGTTTGCTTTCATTTAAATGCATTACTTACTTTTGCTCATAGAAATTGTTTCCATTTGGAATCTTTTCAAAATTTTGGGTATTTATTTTTTGCTGTGCATGTTTCTATTGCATTGAATGTTCTTTGAAATGGTAGTGAAAATACGTGATGTAAATCAAATACAAAAGATAAAACACGTATTTGAATCCTGTATAACATTATATTATCACATGTGAAAATGAAAAGACGAAAACATATTGTAAGTACCTTGTAGGTAAATGAACGATTAATATAATAATTTATAACTATGTAGGTAGTTTCTCAGATAAGGTGTCATTCAAGTTATTTACGCTGAACTGATACGATACTTATAATTTGTGGCACGTTCGTAGTTTTATATTTCTAGATAATTAACAAAAATTGATGCCTATTACTGAAGGTTAGTTTCATGGTTCTCTTTTCAAAAATTTAAAATAATAATTATTATTTTCGTCTTAGGAACTTATAGTTAATACAAAGGTTCAAATCTAACTGACTAACAATATTTGTAATATTTTCCTAATTTTATTACACAGAAATATATTACTGTTACAATTAGTTACTGATCTAATAATTAGTTACTAATCCAATACCTAATGTATTAGACAATATCTATTTTATCATCGCCTTTATAAATAATACTACATACTTAGCCTAGTTAGCCTTATATACTAAAGGTTTTTCCAAGGTTTCGTTTCTTTAGTGCCATTCTACAGAACCCGTATACAATACACGTGCATATACAAAGTATGTATAGGCAGAGTGGTCTACGATAACTTCTTTTGTGAATACCCTTTGAGGTGATCCGTGTTGGCGGGAGCTGTTTTTGATTTACTAGTAACGAGACAACAAAAGAAGTAAATTTCATTTGATTATTCTATATTGAAATACCTATGTGCGCGTTTGTGAAAATTTATTCGGAGGACGTTCGTAGATGTTTATTTTTCTATGTTATTCTCATAATGTAGAATTAAATTGAACTGTTAAAGACGTATTGAAGCGCTTATGGCCCGGCGGCTCGCGTCGATCCTCTGCGATCGACAGAATTAAGCAACTGCGGGCGCGGTCGGTACCTGGATGGGTAACCGCTAGAAGCAAAAATTTCTTGAGCGTTTACGTGCTTCGGAGTGGCACTTTAAGCCGTCGTTCCTGTTTGTGAACATAACAGTCCACAAACAATATCGGAAGGCCTTCGGGCGACTTGCAACCCATTTACTCTCGAGCACCGTGGTGGAGTATGCTCTAGACCTCAGTAATAAGGAGAGACCCGTGCTCAAGTAGGACATGAATGAGTTAAAGAAGAATTTGACTGTGACTACGTTGCATGTCCCTGAAGTATTGAAACTCAAATGTTAGGTGTGTTTGAGCTCTGAGGTATTGTTCGTGTAGACCATTGAGAGGGAACGACTCATTTATGTCATAAGTATCGCCCCCACAATCAATCTGCACTGCATCAATGTGCTGGAATATGCTGTAAGCCTCCCCATCGATGAAAAAGAGACATTAATGGATTATAGTCAATTATCGCTGAGTCCCAAGTCCTCCCAAACTAAATCCCAAGTTGTATGAAGTTACTTATTTAGCGACAAAATTAGCAGGTTTTTTAACAGACTTTTAAAAAGGAGAGTTTTCGCAATTCGTCTGTTTTATGTATGTCACGTCATAACTAAGAAGTTGAACCACTAAGAAGTGGATGTACCGATTTGGTTGATTCTTTTTATATACCCAAGCTGGGACCAGTTGTGTCGTCCCATTTAAATTTAAGCGATATCTGACTAATAGCTTTTAACTTATCCTTAATAATGTGCGTTTACTTGATGCATATAAATCTAAATATTTAATGCTGCGTATTTAATTAAAGTCGGTTTTTTTCTTTTATCCATTGACAACCCGATAATTTAATATAGGCTTTACGGCTCTGGGAAACTGGTCAAAAAGCCAATGAAGCCTAAAACAATAATTGAGTTTTACGAGTCATAATTAAACTCCAAACTTAGAACGGAAGAAATCACTTTAACATTATAGAAGTACCCAAACAACCCCTGTTTAATTTACCCAGTGCGCTCGTGTGACGCGATTATAAGGCACGTTACCTCTACGGTGCTGACATGTTGACGGTACGTCTGAATTATTTATAAGGGGAAATTTAATTCCGCCGAGCTGGCAACCCTACGAGCGAGAGCCCTGATTTCTACGTTTATTGAATCTTGACGAAATGTCAAAAGGCGATTACTGTATAATTGTGTAACGGAGGAATTTTATACAAAAGCAGAGATAATTAAAAAATCTATATTAATAAATGATATACTTTTAAAACCTCAAATACTCAAGAACATAATAAAATATGAAGTTGGGAATTCTAAGTCTTCGTAAGCCCGTTTCATGTCACCGCCCTTCGAAGGATCCTGGGTTCGATTCCCAACGAGACAAATTTGAATTATAAGTTTAAATTTCTGTTCTCCGTCTGGGTGTCTGTGTTGTCCATGGCATTAACTACACAGGGAATTCTAAAGTGTGGCTATGAGTGTGTAATGTTAAATTTCACCCATCTAACCATCAGCCAAGATGAAAGCGTCTATCGCTACATAGTATAAAACAAAGTCGCTTTCTCTGTCCCTATATCCCTATGTATGCTTAAATCTTTAAAACTACGCAACG
>DWJN01000686.1:0-21809 GCA_018248895.1 Carystus phorcus
TGGAGTATGCTCTAGACCTCCTCAGTGTTGAGGAGAGACCCGTGCTCAGTAGTGGGCCATTAATGGGTTGACGGCATTATCATTGCGTGAAGCCCGCCTGGTATGTGTTATTTTTATAAAGCCAATGATAAGGCAAGTTTCGTCTAGACATTAGGTATTTCAATAGGATCAGCTACTGATTACTAGATCAGTAACTGATTTTATTAACAATATATTTTTGTGTTTTGTAAAATATGTATAATGTTACTGAGTTTGCTGTTTATAGTAGTTTTGTTAAGTGAGCTGTAAGTTTCTAAGACGAAATAAATAATTTTACTTTGACTTTTGACTACCACCCTATTATTTACGTTAGGCGTTGGACGATTGAGAGCCAGTACTTTATTTATTTTCTTTGCTGATAGCACATCGGCATTCTTTAATAGCTGGTTTCTATGACGTTGACCACGTACCATTTCGCGGCTCCTTCATATAAAAATTGAACGCGTGGATAACCCTTTGAAAGATTCCTAAGCTTAAATAATATAGTGCATACACTCCTCAAGGAATTGCAATGTTTCACAGAGTATACTTAATTCGCTTTAGAGTTTGATTGTTATGGCTATTATTGTAAATGTTCATTTAAGTAAATAAAGATTTGAATACAATGTTAATTCATGTTTTAATGTAAACGTAAGCATGCATTATACATTGATACGATACATTTAGCATGTTTAGCGTTTTTTTATGATTGTGTGAGGATGTTTTTTGTTTTATTTACGTACGAGCTAATGGTCGTGATTTCGTCCCAGGGAATAAAGAAGATAGAAGATTAGTTTCGAATATTCTTCTTAACTCTATGCATTATCGAAAATATCTCATAACCTACACAATATAATTGTAACGATATTACAATATTTTTTAGTTCTTTTATATATTTGTTTAAAATTAAGACATTTTAAAGGACACAATTTTATTCATCCTTATTTAGGGAAATTCAATAACTTTTTATTTTTAATTTTACTTCTGCATACAGAGGTATTAAGCCTTAAACAGTTCTACTATACGGATGCGCATGACAAAATTATAGAAGTTTCATTAATTTAGCTAAAAAAACATAACAAAGTCATTAGTTGTAAAACTAGCGCAGTTAGACTTTAAAGAGAAGCCATTTCAATTGTAGTGATTGTCTTCAATTCTAGAGTTGAACGTTAAAAGGAGGATTTTAAATTGTTTGCACATTATTTCATTAAGGCCACCGGTGCGGTTGTCGACGGTGTTACTCTTTTAGCTATTTCCTAATCTATTATTGAAATCAATAATAACATAGTTTAATATATGTCTTCGTATGTTCGGAGTTTCAAGTTAACGCACTTTGTTTCAAAAACGCGCGACTGCATCGCTGCTAAAAGTCGTAGCGTATAAAGGGCCTTATATAATTTCCTAATCTTACTTAATCATTATGTATATTTATATTATTTCGTACCATTATGTTTATTAAAATAATATAAACAATATTATCCGATTATAACATTGACATTGTCATTTTACGTTTGTAAGTTTGCGTGCTAGAAATGGTAAAATACACGTGACATTTTTGTATCCCTGGCATCTTGAACTATGTGTGTATTTTGGCAAATAGACAAATCGGATCAAATTGTAAATATAAACTATTCTTGAATCCACGAACACACACAAAAAAAACATAAATTTTTCAACATTGAATTTGATTTAAGAGTTTAGTGACATACACACGAACAGAAGAATTATATACATACATATATAAATATGTTTATTGTCTTACAGTTGATAACCCTGAAACGAGAGATTCATTTGCGGAGGAATGTCATAGTATGAAGAGGGATTGCGTAATGGTTCCATATTGATACTAGTTCTAACATTGATCATATCTATTCCCATGTAATGGTCGTGGAAATTGTATGAATAAAACTGGAAACAAAGTAATTTTAATAATGATAATCAAATTAATATTTGTAATTGGATTTCACTTCTTTATGGCTTATGTGAAAAAAAAACTAGTTTTTAGGACACTTTGAATAAGTAGGTATTGGTGCCTGTATAAATATTAAGAAGTATTTATAAATAAAAAGGATATTATGACTTAATAATAATATAGAATACAAATTTTCTTAAAAAAACAACCAGTAATATCATATACTGTTTTAATTATTTAGTGTTAAAGTTGTCATTTATTTCAAGTTTGTAACGTTTAATATTATAAATATTGGTTTTTTGCGCAACCTCTCCATAAACATGAAATCTACCAAATATCCTCTTCCAATCGCGTAATTATCCGTAAATCCGCGTAATTCTATTAACACAAAAACTTATTTAAAGAATTATTTCAAGAGGAAAATTGAAGAAACATTTTTTTTTTATTTTATGTTCAATTAATTGTAAAATGTATTTCGTTTTCGGATAAATATCATTAAGAAACTGATAAATTTGTACTTGTACTATTTTAAACAATATGTTGCTGTACGGAATAGACTTGAAGCGAAGCGATTGGTTTATCATCAAGGTCAATGAACTCTGTCGGCGTATTAGAATACGGTAACTTTGCTTCGACATCCATCAACAGATACTTTCAACAACCTCCTGAAACCGCCATAATATTCCACTAACATTTATGTATGACACTAACGTAGAGGTATTATACATTTATTCATCTTAATCTAAGTCTAATGTTAAACATGAAAAAGTTTGGATGCATGTTTGTTGCCCATCACACCAGAACGGCTTAACCGATCTGGATGAAATTTGACATAGATACAGATTATAATCCGGAATAACACATAGGATACTTTTTATTCCGGTTTTCGTGGGATAGTTGTGGATGGATTGATAATTTATGACACGGGTAACACACTCGGTGACGCATTTAATAATGGTACTAGTTAAACATGATTTGCAATTATCTACGGTTCATGGTTTGGATATCGAAATGGATAAATCATTACAGTCGGCCACCAATGCGTTTTTATAATAGCTGTTAGAATTTAAATTCGAGAGCAACGTTTGCGCGGTCAGCTAATACGATGTAAAAGCATAATTTCGGCTGTAACAATTAATAGGTCATATCCGTACAGATATATCAGTCGTGGCCACTCTTCAGACGATCACATCCGTGCCCGCATGTCCCTTAAAACTAGGGTGACCATGTTGTGGCGACGAAACCAGATATTTGTATGACGCAAAAGGACACTCGATTATCTCTCTCTCGGATTTTTTTCTTTCGCTAATTTATATAATGTGTCTAAAATTCCATGTAATTATTTGATTTTTTTAAATCTCCCGTATCTTAGCGTTCTGCTCCGTCGAGGCATTGAGCCTGGTAAGTGCCTATGCTTATTTACAAGTATGATAATTATAATGGCGTATCCAAATGGATAGACTTCATAAATATGAAGTCTAGTCTTTTGGGTGATCGAGTATGGGGGGAGAGAGATCCTGAGGAACTCTTATTATTAGATGAACTTCAATTTCTTCTTTTCTTCTCTATTCTTTCCTGATCAGCAACGCATCAGCGATGCTGTTAATGTTGCTAATGTCGATATATAACAGGCACTCGCAATTTTAATTTTTAATTTTATATTCATGGATATAGTGACATGCAGAAAAATTATTGACTATTTTTTACTTTGATGTATCATAAAAGAGGTAAGATTGTACTCGGTAAAGAATCATATAATATTCATTTCCTAAATAGGAATATCCGAGTATAAATAAACAAATTGGTGACACGGCAAGAGCGTAGAGTTGCAATACACGTCAATTAAATCGTCTCGGCTCACATTCTTATGCAATATTCACTGTATGACATTTTTAAACTATTTTTTGTAAAGTAAGTCTTACTATACTGATGTCTTACTTACCTTATCTTATCTTATCTTAAAGTGAGGTATTATTAATAATAAAACTCCTGCCAGCGGTCTATGAGAGTTTTTTTAAGCTATTTCACATGTAAAACTTTCAAAGCTCGATTTGCAACAGAAATTTGAATGAGTTTCAATTTCTGTTCTCAGTTTGTGTGTGTGTCCATGTCATTGTGTTCCCAGTGTGGGGCTATTAATGTGTAGGTTAATTATATGATATACATACACATTCATACATAATTATGAAACAATTATATAATTATGAAACACGGTTCGTTTACTTTTAGAAACTGTGTTTATATTAATTTGAAACTTATCAACATAATACATCTCATTTGTCGTCACATTCCACGATATTTAATCAGAGAGCATGTACACATTTTTTCACTATTTATTAATTAACTGAAATCAATTCAAAGTAGAGCATTCCGCTGTACTGGTTTCAAAGAAAAAAGAAAAAAAACATTTATGACAACATCAACTTGCAGTGAGTTGGTTGGAGTAAACAAAAGAATAAAGATCGAGCTCTATGAATAAAATAAAAATAGCATAAGATGATATCGTCGAAACGGCTGAGTATGGAATATGCCGACTTATTATACCTACTCCTAATAACAGGACAAGATCGTATTAACTCTGTGTGTAGAGCTACTAACAAATAGAGAGGACATGGATAATTTTATGTCTAAGAATTTGTTCTGTAGCAATTTTAACGATTTCATATTCTAGTCTAATCGGAGATAATAATAAATATATTTTTATTGGCTATTATACAGACATATCTTAGTAGATACCTAAATCCCAGAAAAATGCGAGCTGTGACCTGGTTGACAGTGCTTTCCTATTTCATATGGTACAATATTTAGTC
Organism: Carystus phorcus; assembly: GCA_018248895.1. Lineage (NCBI taxonomy): Eukaryota > Metazoa > Arthropoda > Insecta > Lepidoptera > Hesperiidae > Carystus > Carystus phorcus. Next base: position 4,741 of record DWJN01000686.1, read on the forward strand.
CGACATCTACATTTATATTAGAAAGTTTTGAAGAACAATTCTACTAGGTATCCGTATTTTCTAAATAATAATGCATGCGTTCTCGCCGGCCGCGAGGTGGCGTTAGTAGGCAGTTGAATGATGACGGAAAAGAGGCGCGCGCGTTCGTAATACATAAAACTTGCATTCATTTATTATCACCCAAAACTACTTACCTCAGTGCAGATAAGATGTTATATAAAATACTAAAACGATGGACAATACTAAAGGGATTGACGTATTCTTGTCTGTCAATTACGCAATGAAACGAAAAAGAAACCTTTGCAAATAAAATTCTATATTTTTCTTTAATATCAGAGTCTTTTTTAAGTATTTAGAAATTTTGAGTTTAAATAGTTGGTTGCGGGAAGTGTGATTTTTTTTTTTAACTTGGTATTATATCAACCAATTACAATTCAATACGCATTTCACATTCTTTTCATTCGTACCTATACTTTTCTTAAACAAACCAATTATAAAATAACAAAAAATACTAATTAACCTTTGTATAGTAATTAATTATGTAACGAATACAGAACAAAGGCAAAGAATTATTTTTATCTTGTCTTTTTAGAAAAAAATGAAGAGAAGATTTCCAGTTGTGAGTTCAGAAACAATGGAGCTCGGTTAGAAAAAAGTATGCTTAGTCAAGAAACCGTAAGTACTAACTTGTAACTAATTAGTTGTATAAGAGTGCTTATACCTTACGAGTCTAAGTGTGCCTGCACTTAAGCCTATCGCAACATGCCTAAGGGTTGCTAGTGTCGCTACTCAACTCGCGGCCCGCAAGCCGGAGAACATAAGGTAGGATCATTGTGAGTATTGCGACCCACTAAATGTTGGTTTTTAAACTTCTTTCACTGTTTTTTTTTGGACGTTTTTATGCTAGTCGTGTAATTCTTTCTTACGTCTATAGTGTTCTAGTGCATCGGTTTTGAACTGGAGCAGCGTGGTGGAGCATGCTCTTAACCTCCTCAAAATATTAAGGAGCCTGTGCCCATAATGGGCTATTAATTGGTTTACGCAAATCGGATTTAACAAAATAGAAGACTGTCGCAACCGCGGTGTTTATATGCAACTCTTTGTAAATAACAAATTGTCTCGTAAAAAATATTAGGTTTAAGTTTAAATTTTTCCGTTGTACTATTTCGAATCCTATTGTAAATAAGCTACGGGGTTTGTATCTAAAGTAGTGTGCTATACTAAGCATATTGAAGTATGTCCTATACTTTATTGTATGCGTTAGTTACTGTTTTCATGTCAGCCAATAAATATGTACTACAATAATGACGTCAACCCATTAATACAACTACTGAACACGGATCTCTTCTAATCGCTAAGGAGGTATAGAGTATACTTGCAGCTCCAGCGCAATTTGGTGGAGGAGCTAGTGGCCAAATCAAGTGTCGCAATTTATATTCTGAACGAAGTCCTATGACGTGGTTTAATGATTGTTATCTTCGATAACGACCCGATCCGACTGCTTAACGTGCCCTCCGAGACGTGGAATCGCTCAAGAAATTTTTGCCACTAGCGGTCACCCAGCCAGATACCGACCGCCCGCAGTTGCTTAACTCGGTCGTTCGCTTAGGATCGAGGCGAGACACCGCGGACTATGAACACTTCATTATTAAAGTAAATAGGTATAAATTGTAGCCGCTTATTACTTAACGCTTTGACTAAACCATGTCCATAAATGACCAATGGTCAAAATGGTAATATTTTTCTGACTTTAGTAGTTGTTGAAATACAAACAATTTATTATACTAGGGATCTTGTTCGCTATAATATATAATATTCCATATCTTTATACATAGGAGTGCAAAATTAATATAAATTATAGATTATTTTTTACTTCTCTCTCTTTTAAAAAACTTGTCTGGGTCATACATTTTTATAATTGTTTACAATACAAAACAGTTTATAACCTTTAATACAATAAAAAACATTTTTTATTGATAACAATAACGATAAGTAACTAAAAAAAAAAATATATCCTTCGACAAACCGAAGATGATTCTGAACTATTTCCGTACCCAGACGTGAATAACTCAACAAGTCAAAATGCACTTTTTAATGTTAATTGTATGTAAATTCTGATTTTTATTCTACTTTTTTATCCGAATATGTATTCATTTACTTTGAGTTTTCAGATCACTATGAATTAAACAATCCTAATGACTATTATGCATTAAACAAATATACATATATGCAAGTCTTATCAACTTATTCACGCCTGGTAAGGATTTAATCTTAGCCTATTTATAGATTTAGTTTTTATAAAAAAGGTTGAACGTAACTGGCTCACTACCGGTAATCTGGGTGAAGTACCTAACATGCTCATTAGTGTACAATTTTACATAATAACATAAGGTAATTCTTCAAGCGTCTCTCATGTTAGATAACTCTCCAGTCCCCGCCATAATTAGCAATTTTATAGACCACATTTCAACGACCACCTACTTTATACTAACATACATATTTGTTATACGTTGAACTGCGCTTATACTTGAAATATTTACTGTACATATAAAATTAAACTGCGTTTATAGTGCATCACTAATTATAAGAATTTCAGATTGAAATTTTCATTTTGTATGTTTGAAAAAAAATACAGATGAACTGAGAACCTCCCCTTTTTGAAGTCGGTTAAAAAATTCAAGAAGTTTAGGCAATTAATATTTTTTAATTTTTCTTATCATGTGTACTTTCAACCCATGTGAAGAATTTATAATTTGTATCTTTGGTATATTTATTTTGTTTAAAAATGTAATAGTTCTTACAAACACTTTTTACCACAAAGTTTTTTGTCTTTTTATTTTTTATTTCCTCAAATTATTATTCAATCCACATTAATGAATAAAGTCGAGATCTATGTAGGTATATCGCAGATAGAAACAATTACATAGAGGGCGTGTCAAAATGACTACTCTATGATATTACTAAGTCTTGATACAAATGTCTTTCAGGCATTTATAGATTATTCATTTGTATCTCGCAGTATCGATTCTTTTATGTTATAGTTTGGCTGTCGTTTTGTCTAGTCCATGAAACGTAATTGGTATCGACTTATTAAAACACTAGCGTTCACTACACTCGGACCTTATTACAATGCTGTTAAAACATATTTTCGCATACCAAAACGTCGATAGTGATGTTTGTTTAAGCATTTTCATTACATTAACTTTGTAATGGGTGCGTGTTTTATGAGAAAATAATTTTATTGCTGTTTTGTCAATTGTTGGAAAAATAGGTGTTTAGGAATTGTTTAATAACATTGTTATAATGTTTGGCAGAAATTCAAATGACGGGTTTAAATTTATATTCTCGGTCTTTGTGTGTTATCCAACCAATGAAGGATACTTATAAATTCTACTATACAGTGATTGAAAAGGGAAATTATTTACAAATTTTACTTAAAATTTATTTCTCACATGTATGTAGGTACATGTCAAATATTTGTTTTATTTAGGCACAAAAAGACATCAGACTTTATTTATTAGTCTTTACTACTAAACTGTTTTATTCTAAAATAATTAAGTAAATGTTTCCGTATAAATCCATATCATTTTCATTAAACGGAACAGTACGCAGCTCAGTAAATGAAATAAGTAAATAAACAACCGTTGCATAAAGCGCAAGTGGTGAAAAAATTTTATGCAAATACTTCATTCAATAGATCGTACACAAATCTTACATTCCTTCATCAACGGCTGTTAGTTCTGTACCTATCAAAAGCGCTAGATTCCAGAATACCTGTCCTAAAAGCTAGACAGTATTTGTTTGAAAGTCTTTTTATTTTAAAGTTCGATGTAACGTGGACTCATGAACAAAATGGAGCGTTATAATACGAATAATAAAGATAACATTTGTACAACTAAACGTATTTTTGATACTCATAAAAGGGTTTTTGAGTTTAAATAAGACCTAGAACTTGATACTTCGAGTGTTTAATTTACAAATTTTCTCAGTTTTTATAAAGAAATGTGCCTTAATTAAATAGGTAAAAAAAATGTGTTTCTGTACATTTCACACACAGTAGAAGTGAAACTTCAGAAAAGTAACCTACGTTAAAATTAAAGTTTTTGTGATATTTTATCTTATTTTTACCTTTTCATACATAATATTATGTAAAGTGTAAATATGCTATCTCATTCTTTTGTCCTATATATTTATTCACAAATTGTCGTGACGCATTTCCGTTTTATCTAGTTACAAAATTCTAAGGACGAGAAGTTACGATTTTAAAGACGTCCTACATCAATAAACTATTCCAAAATATCTTACGTTCTCAATAAAAACTAAGTACAAATTCGTGGTCTACAATACAACCTGTTAATAATTAAAAACCCTAAAACTATGAGGAAATCTGCGAGTGCGATACGCATGCAACGGGCTATTTAAAATAAACGCTTGTATCGATAAACGTCAAAAGCGTCGAAATTTTTGAATGGAATGGAACGCGGCCGGCGGAAACGACGCCATTAAGAGTTTTTATACTTTTTAAATTGATCACTTGGCGGCCTGGCGCGAACGTCAGCACCCCTTGAGCCCGCCCGAATAAAAACATTGGCTTTAGGTAAACTCTCAACGTTTACTTTGAACTGATTTTCTATGACAGGTACGGTGTTGTGTCGATATCGATAAAAATCAAAGTGATCTACTTAAAAACGTACACTGAGTATATTTTTGAACAAAGAACAATGTAATAAATAAACATACAATATATTTCATTCCCGTCTTTTGTAATCAATTGACATTTAATGGTCAATTTCAAATTAAACGTACTCCTTATATCGGTAATACGCGTCAATTACCTTAATGTTTTGCATTCAGATTTATTTTGGAATATTGGAAATGAAAAAGGAGTTTGATTTACAAACCGAAGTCGTTACAAATTGCAATAACTAACTTAGCTTAACCCAATTCAATCTTTTTAGATGGATCGATGGATAAATAGCTGAAACCTTTCCATTGTGCATAAATCATGATATCATAAAAGTAGTTAACAAAGAGTGAATTGAGTGAATTATCAAATTAATTAACAAGGATGATTCGAGTACAAATATTAACATCATTCAGTTTTCAACGTTACTATGAACTAGACTACTGAATCTTGTAATGTCTTATAATATCATAAAACTTTACCCGATCCTTTAATTCTTATTGAAGCAGCGTGGTAAAACAAACCAGGAGAATATAGAACAGCAGTGAGACTATTTTTTCTTTTTGTCTACATATACTTATCAGAAACAAATGTCATTAGGATCGCTCTATGTCAGTTGAGTCATTATGATTATGACGTCGCCAAAACTCGTAGGTTTCATCATTTCATCGATGTCGACATACCTACACTGCAAGCGCTATCATCTTTATTTATTTATCAAAATACTGGCTTGTATCAGCTTTCAATCATCACAGTGTTTTCAAATCACTCACCGACGCGCAACCAGATCCATCCGTCTTTATAAAACGCAGTGTAAACTTGTTCGTCTATATTGTAAATTTTAACTGCATATTAATTTGTTTACCTCTATTAACCGCTTCTAATTTACGATCGTAATAAAATTGCCGAGTTTCTGGGGTATCTTCGCCGGCCCTGTTTTGTGACGAAACGAATTTCGCTTCGCTATAGTGAAGTGAGTCAAGGATGATGCGATATGTTTTCGCATTGTTCTTCATCTATAATTGTCACTACCAATTTGGCTATGAAATAGAATTGTGACTTAAGTGGTCACAAAATGAACGATAATAATAATCGCTATGTCAATTGAAAAAGAATTATCTAAATCGGTAAAAAGTTATCGAAGTAACACATAAAAAGAATACAGAAGAATTGGGAACCTCCTCATTTTTTATGGTGTCGTTAAAAATATAACGAACAAACAAACAAGTCACTCTGAGAATAAATTGGTAACATTAAAGATATCAACAACGCATTGTTAGCCAAGAAACAACTGGTTTATTACCAATTGAATCTCCCTTAAGATGAACTTCCGTGACCATAGCGAGAAAAGGACACAGCGTGAAATTAATTAACTATAACTACTTAACTATTACAATAGAATTTCGTCGTAACAAAAGTTATGTGAATTAAAACAAAGATTTCGTATATGCGTCATCAAATCTTCCCCATTCCGACATTCCGCGCTAATCGCTTATTATTCAGAATAATAGCAATCAATATACTCTGCTCATATCCATTTACATCCATTGTATGGAAACTGGAGCTCCTTTGTTCTGATGTTCGAAACGCAACCCGATGCAACATGGCGGCGGTGGAACGTCATCGAAAACAACATGGCGGCCGGCGGTTATTGTTCGAAATGTCGAGAATATTGTTTGTTGCATGGTAATATTTATTATAATTGTTTCACCAATAATATTATATTAAACCTCTCCTATCGTTATCTGTACATTATGACTCACTACCTTACAATATTATGGATTTTAAATAACGTTAATAACTTAACTTTATTTGCCAATTATAAATTTCCTGTCCTAATATTTATCTTCAGTCAAAATCCAAGCATTTCATTTTAAATGTCATGTTTCGTCTAATTGGCCAGTATTAACAGACCATTAATAAAAATTATAATCTTTTTTAAAACGTACTTTTAAAACGTCCTATTTGATTATATTGTTAATGGAAGCAGAAGCAATTAATTTATTAGAGTATATATAATTATACAGGTATCCAAGATCGGTAACAATTATGGCAATAATATTACTAAAATCTTATTTTATTGTTAAAAATCCAATCTGTTATATTGCGGAATCCATTCCCTACCGTTTAAGGAACTCGATCCAAAGTTCAATAGAGAAAATATATAGGTAGCCCGATCTCATAATAACCTTTCTAAGCAGCAGAGTTCAAAGTTTACAGACGGTTGGATACTAAACCGTGTATTATATTGGAGGAGAGCGAATGTAAACGAGCATGCTATCTGCGACGCCCGGTCCAAAATATCCATTTGTTCTGTGCTTTTATTACGTCAATATCAGACGATAGTCAAATATGAGCACGTACAATGATGCTTGTATATTGTTAGAGAAAAGCGCACGTTGTTTGTGACCAGCAATGTATACAAAGTCGTCTGGATATTGTGCTATCGCAACCGTCGGTTGCCGTAGAATAATAGAGGCAGCTGCGATTCTACCGGTGGACGATCCGGGTGCTGTGCGGTAATAAGAAGTCAATATTAGCGTGCTAGGCGGGCGGATTTGAGGTGGCTGTGTTAGTATGGAGACGGCTTTGATGATACTATTTGATACTTGTCATACACTGTCTATGTAGCTGTGTAAAACTCTTGTAGAACAGGCCAAAACAGGTAAATAATGATTAAAACAGACATGTGACACGCTGGAACTATACTTACATAGATGTATAGTGGAACTTTAACATCCAACTAACAATCTTCATGTTGTTACATATTTGACATTGTCATGAAAACGTTTCATTGGAAGTATAGCTCTCTCTCTCTTTAATTGATAATGAAAGAACAGGTAAAAGTTGACTTATTGTTATATTTTTAGACCTACGTGTTAACTTGATCAAGTTATATTTACAAAATACAGTAACAAATAAAAATATGATGAAATTTAGCAATACAGAAATACAGTAGATAATATATGATATTACTCACAACATTTATTTTGTATTGCTCTACTTATTAAGGATAGATCTTTACAGTTATCTAACTATTGCGGTAAACATATAAAACGAACATTAAACCATAGCAATTTTGTTGTATGATCTTATTTACAGTTAAATTTAGTAACGGGTATTTAATAATACTTTACAGGAAGATAATCTATAAAACAAAATAAACAGTGTTTTCTAACTGGTAAGCTTTGCAAGAGTTCGTCATATTGTATAACATAGACCGTCAATTCTATGTAATTAGTAAAAATATTACATATAATGAAAACCATAACCAGATTTAACAATTTTGTAGGATTATTCCCATTGTGCATAGATGCTAACTAAACACGATGAATGAGGAAAACACTGAATAATGTTTTTTTCTTATGAGTAGCCTCAAATTATGTTATTTGAATTGAGCTTAGAAAGTTTTATTTAATTAATAAATATACATATACACCTAAGTAGGGAACCTACATACATATATGTATATAATCACGCCTTTTTCTTTTGAGGTTCCTGGTTTCTGCCTAACCACTTTCTTCCAAATCTGGAAGAGGAAGACCACCTTTCACAATCAGGTAGGGAACCTCAAACATTCCTATTTGAACTGAGCTTAAAGGATTTTTTTTAATTAATAGAGAGATAGAAAAGCTGTCTCCACACAGTAGGTGAGTACCGCTCGGGGCGTCCCGATAACAGGGTGAGTTTACACAACGCCAATTAGAGGCAGCCCGCGGCGGCCGCACTGTTTCCACATGCTAATTGTATCTGCGATAGTTTGTTCACAGATATCGCGTTTAAGCAGAAAATGTAAAATAACACTTTCAATACAGTCAAAAATGAAGCACGTCAAGTGGCAAAAGCCGAATAAAAATAATATAAGTAACATTCAAGACTATTGTTTAGTTTGGTCTAATGAAAGTCTTGTGGTACTGAAGATCGACGCATGAATTGTATGACAGCTGCTTTGGGGATGACTATGTAATCAACTGCCAAATTATTCTTCGCGCTCTGGCTGAAAGCTTGACAATACCTTTTTTTCTTATTTTTTCCCGGCCAGCAACGTATCAGTATAGCCTTTCGTGATGCTAATATCCATGGACGACGACAACCTCTTCTGTAGGTATTCAATAAACTCCGCGATGGCATATATCTACCTTTTAAGGATAGCTTAATTTGCCATTTCAATGTTTAAAAAAATGGCCACTTAAACTATTTTATTTGGGAACCTATTTAGACGAATACGATAAATCCTTATCAAATTAAATAAGTTAGTTACCTTCAACATTTCATGCCTAATATAATTGCCCTGTACAGTATTTAATTTAAATCAATATATTGGGAGTTATCGGGAAATAAAAACTGTCGCGCGACAAATAAATTCAAGAGATCGGTGATTTTTCATGATTTTTTTTTATTTATTACAAGTTAACGCTTGACATCATCTCCACGTGGTGGCAAGTGGTGAAGATGTCTAAGATGGTGGACGCATTAACTTAGTAAAAGCCTATTCACTCTCCTCTTAAAGACACCCACGTCATAAGTAACCGGGAACACTATCTTAAATTTTATGTTGATCTTTATGTACACAAACTAAATACATACTGAAGCGAATAGATATCTGCTATTTAAGCATTTAAAGATCTTCCTTGTAATAGATGTACTTATCCCGAAGCTTTATGCTGTTAAAGCATTTATGGATCTATTTATAGTTTACGTATACCGTAAGAGACGAAGCGATGTGTATTTTTTAACGTTTATATGTATATCGCACGGGAACCGCAAATTACCTTTATTAAGGAACTTTGTTCATAATACACGTCCTAATAGCCAGGATATGTTTACACGGCGCCAATTAGCGGCAGCCCCAGGCGTTTTGTCTCGAACAATTCTCCGTTTATATAAATATATTACCTGTGCCAATATACACTATTTATTTAAGGTTTAATGGTTCAAAACTGTATTAATAAGTCGTAATGGAGATTAAGAATAATTCTGTAATACATTTTTTATCTTAGGTTTTATTTTCATATTTTTTCATGAAAGTAATAAATAGTTACTTTAAATAGAATGGCAAATGAGGCTTACCTTTTTTGTTACCACTTACTAAACTGATAACCCAGTTGTATCTGAATATCGAAAAATATTGTAAAGTGAAATAAATTGTTAATAATTGTTGAATAATAGAAGATATCAGTTTTTTTTTCTTTAAAGTAGACTTCTTAAGTTTTGTCAGTATAATCAACTAAGCTTAACTATGTTTCAAATTGTAAGTTCTGAACTTAACTTTAAAAATTTAGCCTTATTCAAAAAGGGCCGAAGCAATTTAATAAAAACAAATAAATTTTTATCAAAGTTCATTTTGCTGCAGTTTATTTTTAATCATAACTTCACTGATAAGTTAGGTAATTGATTTTGAAAATTTTGGAACATTAGTTTCAACGAAATCTGAAAACGTCAAAGTTTTAAGAATATTGTAAACTAAAATTAAACTAACTGATCCAATCACCAACGTCATTGAAATCTGTAAAACACTCATACGTTTTCAAAGTTCAACACAACTTAGATACCTAACGGTATGAAAACGATTTCAGATATCTACCAGTTGACTAAGAAAATGGTTATTGTCAAATAGAACTAAAGTTGCGTCTTGCAGAGATCATTCGAGTGTAAAATATAGATTTTATAGCCCTTTCTCGTGACGGGAATCGCAGGATGACATGCCATTGTCTGGCTCGGTATTATAAACTAAAGGAAATAGCAGCGACTCTGTCAGCGCGACGTTTGGATATCATCTACACTTCTACACTAATATTATAGAGAGGAAAGGTTTGTTTGTATTGAATAGGCCCCAAAATTACTGGACCGATTTAAAAAATTCTTCTGTCAATGTCTAGTATGGAATCTTAGGAGTGATATAGTCTATCCCGGAAAACAAAAAGGAGTTTCCCTGGTTACTGAATTTGAGAATAAAACGTGGTCGAACTTTAAATTTTTAACCGACTTCAAAAAAAAGGAAGAAGTTCTCAATTCGTCTGTAAGTATTTTTGTGTGTAGATCAATAACTTTTTACTCGGTAGACCGATTTGGGTGATTCTTTTTTTATTCGAAAGCTGCTTTCCCATTGGTCATTGAGCGACATCTGACGAGAGGTTTTTGAGTTATTTTTAATAATGTGTATTTACTCTACTTCGAATACGTGTATTTGGGTCTCATTTTATTATTTATCGATGTAAAATGAACAAAATAAAGTATGTAAGCTTTCGGCCTGGTCTATTATATAATACTAGATGATCCAGCAAACTTTGTTTTGCCATATAAATTATTTCTAAGGAATTTCTAGTGTAGAAAAAAAATTACTTTTGAAAAATCACTAACTTATCATCAATGATAGAAGGGTAAAAATTAAGTTGTATGTATTTTTAATGCCATATTATAAAAAAAAATGCAATAATGCATATTAAGGGTGGACAACCAAAGTGATAAACTTAGGGGTTTGAAAAACAGATATTAGCCGATTCTCAGACCTATTGAATATGCATTTAGAATTTCATAAAAATCGGTTAAGCCGTTTCGGACGTAATGGTAAGTAACATTGTGACACGAGAATTTTATATAAGACTAGCTTTTGCCCGCAGCTTTGCTCGCGTTAAGAAACTTTCATCCCCTTGGGGGTAGAATTGATCAATAGCCTTTCTCAGCGGGTGCCTACGTCATAACATCTACCTGAATGCCAAATTTCAGCCCGATCCGTCCAGTAGTTTGGGCTGTGCGTTGATAGATCAGCGTTGTCAGTCAGTCACCTTTGAGTTGTGTATATTTAGATTTGTAATACATGCGAAAATGTTTTATTAGGAGTATCTTTGTCACCAAAGTCATCACTGACGCGTTGCCGGTTGTTGAGAAAAATGCAAACGAGGAACCTGCATTGTTACTGGCTGATTTTCACTTTTGCAAGACATTATTAAAAAAAACTGACTCCACATAATAGCGTCGTATTCCTATATTTTTACGTCATGTACCTAATATTTAGGTAAGTAAAAGACGTCGGTTAAATATCTAATAGAATGGGTAAGTACATTAAATGCCTTCCAATTTATTTTGCTGTCCGGATAATTTTGTTTTTCTGCAAAAACAAGGATGTCAGTCAATTGTGATCAGATTTCATAAGAAGGTAACAAATGCGAAAATAGCTCGAAGCCGTTATTAGATGCTGAGAGCCATGTCTTCCATGTTTTTGTTTTTCTCTTTTCCGGATTCGTTCATTACATTCTTTCATTACGATAAGTAACGTAAGAATCATATAAAATTCATTGTCGATATCTGCTCAATGTGGGTGAAAATGTTTGGAAGAATACCTACTAATACAGTATATTATATTGTTTCATACGTGTACTAGCTTTTACGCGCGGCTTCGCTCGCATTGAAGCCCTTAAATAACTATGAAAAATAATTACATTTTTTTTTATAGAAAGTAAATAAGAATAAAATTGATGATTGATTTCTAAACAGTTTTTCAAATAAATCTTTTTGAAGGCGATTTTACTACGTTACAAGTTTTTATATCGAACTATGGATAGGTAGGCATAAAATAGTAAAAAGTATAGCAATGAGTAAAAATATAAGTACAATATAATGTGTACCTAAATTATATGTAGCCGTTTGCATTTAAAAAACAGACCCCCATAGATTTTGCGCGGCGCATTAAATAAGCCTAAACTACTCAATCGGGTTCCAACCTTCAGATATTGTAGTTCGTGGTGTGCAAACACGACACGCCAGTCGTACCTACGCGTTGCTATTTGTCATACCTTAGTACCTCTGTCGGCGCTTCACATGTTATCGCTCCGTAAATATTTAACCTTCGTTTGACGGGACTGAGAGCCATGGGATCAATGAAGAACGTACTTTGGGCTGTATAAACTAGTTGTTCGAGAGCTTTGTACTAAAGGTTCACGCGGTTATTCTAAATGGTGATCCATTTGGAGAACAAGTTGATACTTGTTGCACGATGTTTAAGTTAACGGTCGTTTGTATGTGATTTAAGTTTTAAGTGTTTAGGTCTTAAGTTTAAATTATGAATGTAATGCAGCTTGATGTCATCTTTCAGGTTTAGTATAAAACCAATTCAAATTCATTTATTCATATAGGTATTATTTCAATACACTTATGCAAGTCATTTTTTGATTCTACCACCGTTTTGGAAAGCTTATACATCGAGGAGAAGAAACTCTATAGCTAATATTTTCAACAACTATAAAATACACATACGTATATATTAACAGTCATCGGCTTTTCAAGCTACGTCCGTAATCGTATTGCAATCAATTTAATAATGCCCAACTACGATGCTGAAGTCGCAATTTATTGTGTATGAAACAAACAAATTTACCAAACATTGCTACTTGATGTTACGTTACGTATCTTTTCATTAAAAACACTCTGTGAGTAATTTAATTCAACATTAACATAATAATGTAATTTAAGTCGAATATCGATTAGGTACAGAATTATTTAGCATAATCGTAGCAAAATGGTCTTCTGAAATTATGACTAAAATAATATTTATATGTAAATATATATATATATATATATACATATATATATTTAAATATATATATATTAAAATATATATATTTAAAAAATATTTATATGCAAAAAACATTTGTAATAACTTTCAAGACAAACTAGGTAAGTAATATAACTTGACGTCTGACATTTCATATCTAAAGATTTTACAACACCATTGCTAAATTATGTTGTCTCAAACCAGGAGCGCCATCTATCCAAAGATTTGCGCAACAAAAAGCTTACTTTAAATCAAACTAATAATTTTCAAATAACGGCCATTCTCAATGCTTTATCTGCCCTTATCCTATGGCAAAGTTCGATTTAGCCACGTGGTTAACCTTGTCTTCACCTATCCTGTTCAGACAACGCCTATAAATTAAGTAATTAAAATGATAAATATACTAAACTGCAACAGGTTCCAATTCAATTGAAAATCTGTTGAAAATTTTAAGGCTACCTAAGGCTTTGCTATCAATAGAGAAACCAAAGCAATTATTCAAGCGTCATTCGGAAACGAACTAAGGAATTTAGATTGTACTTGGCAGTTTTGTAGGTTATATTGAAGAGGTCTAAAAGATAGGATAGTATACCTCGAAGAACGGATATTTTTCGAAATACCAGATACAGACTATTGAGATTCTATTAACAGATAAATTATTATTGTTTGAATCTTTCCGTACTCTGTGGTAATAACCCTGAACAATGTTTCTACATAAAAGATTAAAACGATAGAAAAATATGTATTGCAGAATGGAGGGTTTTAATAAATAGTCTCTTCATAAAACACCATTTTAATTCCATATTTACATGTATATACAACAATTTTATTATGAAGACAAACACACCACTTTACAGATTTAACAATTGCAATTTAATTGTGTATTATTATCTTGAAATTATTTCGCTAAATGGCGAAATTTTATTAGTTCATAATGTTTTGTGCAGCGCTGAAAACATACACCATATTGCATGATGACAGATAAGTCTCAACTTGTGAAAATCTCGTAAGTATAGCGCGTTATTTTTTAAATTCCCTTGATTAAGCCTTCCACAAAATAAGCAATGTAAGGCCAAGAGGCCAGAATCTATGGCTGTAAAATTTTATAAAATAGTAGCGCTTTTTATTGAATAGGTAAATGTCCTCTATAATTATTATTTTATTCTCCTTACAGCTTGCATCGAAGTGTTTGACTATGTTCCTATTTTCATAGATAATAGAAGACTTTATTAACTATTACTGTGATAATACGGTTTGTCATATACATCAGAGTCCCGAGTTCATTTCTCGACTAATACATACATTTATATAACAATTAGGGATATCATTTTACTAAAAAGTTATATCATCCACACTGACTGACTTAAATTCAGATTGATTGTAATTAGTATAGGTATTATTTAAAGCTGCCAAGGAATTTGTTACGCCGTTTCTTCTCATTGTATGGCACCCTTCCGAAGCGGTGGTAGATGCAAAATACTTGGACGTTCATAAGTGTTATTTATAAATACCTACATGAAATAAATTATTTGAATTTGAATTTTATCATGGCCATAGTATATGCTAGAAATATTGGTATTAAACATGGTGAGTACCCCAATAATTTCCAACAGGCTTTTAACAGTATAATAATGTCACTACTCATGACTGTACAAAATCAGACGCTATTAAAGTCTTATTTCGTATAATAAATTAACAATAACAATGCTAGTCTATAACAACAGTATTATCGATGGTGAATGGGTCGGTTTGTCAACTGGCGTGGTATAGGCCGGCCAGGGCGTCCTGCAAGGCGCGGAGACACGGCAACGTCGAAGAATAACCACCAGCTTTCTCTGTGTCCGTTTCTGATCTGTGGAACAAAATAAAAAAAAAAACAAAAATTAAAAATGGAACGTTTAGAGCAATGGTTCCCAACCAGTGGTCCGCAGAAGTAATGTATGGTCTGCAAATGAATTTTAATTTAGGCGGTGAGCCATTTTCGTTTGACAATTCACCTATCGCTTCGCGAGTGTTTGCAATAGCGCGGGTGGTGAGGGCTAGAAGCTAGAAATCGTTTGAAAGTGAGTGATGATTTGCATGTAGCTTTGAGTAACAATTAGTCCTAGGATAGCTGAACTCGTGAAGAAAATGCAAGCTCAGAAATCACATAAATACAAAATTACAGAAGAATTATTTGTGTCAGAAACTTTGAGTTATATGACCTTACCTGACATGTTTCAGATACCCGTTAGAAACAATATCCTGGATGGATGGTGGGTCCGGACCACACCTATCAGGTACTGCTAGTGGTTCGTACTTGTATAACGGGCCCTCTTCGATCACAGGCATAGCATGCTGACCAGCACCACGGGTGAATTGCACACCGCTTGAAAATTGTGTAACCTGAAAGACAACATTCAATACAATATACACACAAAATCCATGTTCAAACATAAAAAGTCATATCCGGGATCCAGTATGAAATGAGTTGATAAGAAAAAATGGGTTTTTATTTAATACAAATAAAATATTAGTAATGCGTATTGATATTAATTATTATTTAGAAATGTTGTGAAATTATTTATAAATCAATATGTGTGTATAAAGTTAATTTTTGTTGTCATGTCAACTTGTAGTAAAATTATTTTGGTAACTGAGAAAAATTAATATTATTCCACACAAAAATGGTTTAAAATAGTGTGAATATTTTATTTCCCGGTCAATTTTACCTGAAGGCGGACAGGGAACGACCTATATGAGTAATTGGTCACCATCATCCAAGAACATCAGAACGAAAGGCCTCACTAAAATATCACTGGCCATGAAGGGAGAATAAAATACTGGCTGTAAAGCTCCTTTGGTGGTGAATGAAAAAGCCAGTAATAATTTTACTTAATAATAATATTGATAATTTAATTGTTACAATCTCCACCACAAAGCAGTAACCATCTTATCACTCTTACAGCATCCTAATAAATATGTCATGGTGGTATGTATTCTAAGTTGCCACAATACAGTGTTATAGACATGTTTCATTGATATTTTTGAGGCCTGTTATATATAAAACCAAAAAAAAAACTAAGACAT
The DNA here is from genome assembly GCA_018248895.1 of Carystus phorcus. NCBI lineage: Eukaryota > Metazoa > Arthropoda > Insecta > Lepidoptera > Hesperiidae > Carystus > Carystus phorcus. The sequence goes on from DWJN01000686.1 coordinate 21,045, forward strand.
ACTTTCGGCACAACAGGAACTATTTCAGCTTCTGGTTTATTGGCAATGGTTTGTGCAAATGTGTTCAGTATGTCCTTTGCATCTCCGTCGGCAAACATTAGTTCATCTATTAAGGCTTCCTTCTCCCTAATCTTCTGTTTCTTGGCTTCCAATTCCATCTGGACTATTTGCGCTCTTCTTAATTCTTCCATTTGCTTCTCTATTTCCAAAATTTCTTCTAATTCTAATTCTTTTTGACCTGTAAATGTTAATGAATATTATAGTAGATAGATAGAGAGAGAAGAATTTATCACTTACTTCATTTTATGAATAACTATTTGACCCAACAGATTGTAACGTGCTAGTTTTGAAACGTAGCTCGTTACGAAATTTAATTATTTGACTTATTTTCGGTTTAACATATTCCTTGAAAATCTAAACAAAAATCGTCTTTGGTTGGTTGTTAGAGATTCATATTGGATCTATTTCGATTTTTCGTAGTCTGTGCTCTTGTATAAACATTTTTATTAGTCTATGGAACTTTACCACAGATTAATAAACGTGTCGATATAAACATACTTTTGGTTAAAAATTCGATAAATAATAAAACGAAATTTAAATGAATAACGTTTATTTTCTTTTTCGAACGTGGTGAATTTGCATATCAAAATAAATGTAAAACTTATTAATTAAGATAAAAACAAATTACTTAATTTAAAATTGTAAAGAAAGACCGCTGTGATGACGGATCGGTATTTCCGAACGTAACTTTCCACTCCCGCGTCG
>DWJN01000687.1:0-21803 GCA_018248895.1 Carystus phorcus
ATAGCCAATAAATCAGAAGATTGATGGGGATTTTGATCCCGACAATTGTACACGTGTTATGTATGTACATGCTGTCACTCAGCGAAAAATCTCAATCGTTTGAAGCGGACGGTTAATTATAGGTACCCACCAAAATATAAACTTACCTCGAATACAAAAGAATGATTCTTTAAATACATATACTTTAACGAAACTTAACCTTTCACCACCTATCCAACACCTGGTAAAGAAACTAAAAAAACCCTAGTTTCATTGAAACTAAATCGAATCCCATGACAACATCAGGGTATCATAAAAGGCGACAAACGATGGTTCCTCTGCTTGGTGACAGAACTCTGCGTAACGATTATATTATAAGTATTAGGGCATTAATATTATTACTTTTATCTTTACTTGAAGGTTACCGTGGTACCTATTACCATTTTGCTTGTATTGCTGCGCTTGCTTTTTGCTTTTGTTCGTGTTCCATCTAGAGCTTTATATTGTTTAGAAGCTATTTAATCGTTAACCACAAAGCTGTTACGAAAATAAAAACTAAAATGGGGTTATACATATATGATGTAACGTAGGCACAATATTGACTAGAAGCTTTGGAACCACGAATACGCCTGAGCCCGCTTTTGACAACTGGGATGGCAAGTCAGTTGTCTTGCCAAGTTTAACTACTGGACTTCTCGAGCTATTAGGGGAGCTCTGTGCAGCAAAACTCATGCATAATGCATACTCATGCATAAACAATGACGCGCATTATTCGACCACTTCGCTTTCACGTTTTATAACTTCTCAATGTTGACTGTCGCGAACCCTGGTCGACGTTTTTGCATCAAAAACCAATATGCAAACGATGTATCCTCTTATCTATATCTGTTGCGATTGCTGTATGTGTGTACACTAAGGATTTGGCTCATTCATCTTGCTTGCTGGTATTGAGTCAACATTTACCATTTTAGCTATCGGTTACATTTGCAATAAAGATAAACACGGCATTTAATTAGACAGTTTGTTTTTAGATTCTTGAGAGATATTGCGTAATAAATTTATATTTAAATTATTATATATTTTCGATTACTGATTATGAACCTCTAATATGGTGGATTGTCTTAATCATAAAGCTAAGAATTAATTATTCAATTATAACAAATATTTTAAAAACAATATAAAACGAAAATTAATTAGTAGAAATTACAATTTCAACTCATAAATTAGTACAACTTAAACAATACCTAAATGGTAACAATTTAACCACAGTTTTAAGAATTACTATTTCAAATTCAGAACGATTCGTATAATTACAATGTCACAATAAATAATTAAAATAATATATCATTTATAAAGTAGTAGGTAGTTAGTAATTATGAGTAAAAGTGAAGAATAGATTTTTTGTTCGCGTCGCAACAACTAAAATAATATGAAAACATTGACTATTTCTTTTGCGAGTCTAAAAGACGTAAGATACTAGTAACTTATTTAAATGATGTAACTTGAGTTATTTATTTTTAAATATAAACTGTCTTTTCTCTGCAATAGATAACAATGACAAAAGAGCTCAGCGATCGACATGCTTCAACTGTCAACGTGTACGCATCTCGGTTTGGCATCGTTCTCCAACAACTATGCAATAAATGTCTACCAGTTCCTTCCACAGCTAACGTAATGCATTTCGATGCAATAATACAAAATAAGCAGCAATATATCCTTTGAGCGGACGATCGTTAAGAACGTTTAGAAAGTTGAGACGAGCGGGCGAAATAAAAAGCGTCATGTGAGCGTTTTTATTTTTGAGACAATGTTGTTGCGTTGTACTGCAAGCTTTGGTGTCTCATACAAAAAGATTGGATAGTGACTAGATATAAGGAATTGACAGTATTACTATGACCATTCGAAGCAATGTCACCGTCCGGGATTTCTAATAAAAAAACTACTTGCGTTGCTTAGGTTTTTGTTCACTCACTTTTCTTAACTTTTGTACTGCAGTTAAGTAGCGATGCCAACAACCAACGTCTCGTATATTATTTTTTTGACATAACGTGTTTATAAAAATACAATAAATCTTTCTTAACAACGTTGCATAATATTTCGCAAACTATAGAAAAATAGTTTCGCAACCTTCACAAATTTCAATAGAAAAAAATACTTACATAAATCAATAGATACGTCTGAGTTAATATAAATTAAAAATGAAAAAGGACAAGTATTTTAGCTGAAGGATTACGGTTTCGGTTTTGTTTCTGGCAAAGGAGCCGATGAAAGTAGCTCAACCAAGTAAATTAAAACGTAATCACAACATATCAGTAGATATAGTCGATAGATTGTGGGGCTCTGGGAGCGATACTGTCGGGGTTGTGTTGGTGCAGGTGACGGTATGTTAGCGGGAAGGCAGTTTTGTTTAAGGCAGTGAGCGTGAACGGGTCGGGAGGCGGGTCACGTCTCGCGGGGCGCGCGCTCCGCATACTGATTGCGCCACGCTCCCGCCACGTACGACATTCGGTCGAGACGAGGCGACACGACAGCGTACCCCATTCGACATCCTTCATACACTTTCCACAGATACAAACAAGAAAATCGTAGTTTCTGCGACCATAATATAATTATGTTTATAGGTATATTGATTCGTTTTTTTTAACGTTTAAATATTTTAGTTGTGTCGTATCTACTCTGTAAACTTGATCCAGTATCCTACTATCGTATTAAATTAGTAGTTTATCAGTACTTCATTTTTGCCCCGTGTCAAGAAACGTATCAATTTAATTAGCACACTTACAACTTAAATTTCGATGTTAACAGTTTCCCATTTTCTATACAGTATATGATTAGATTTTGATGGTATTAAAACATCGTGTTAATTATTTATCTTATTTTGTTGACCATACCTTTGAGGCAGCATGTGACAAATTAATCAAATTATAATAAAACAACTCAATATTATTTTGCAAATGACATTATTAATATTAAAATTTAAACGTTTCAATTCAATAATAACGTAATACAAAATAAAGTACAAGTTACGCAATCCCAAGTTACTTGTAAATATAAGAAAAAATCGAGTGTTTTAAACATAAAAAGATATACCACTGAATCAAACCCCTCTTGTGGGTCGTAAGATTTATATTACTTAACTACATTACGTAATTTACGATGAAGTCGTGAGTTGGATGGGTGTTTACACTAATGGTTAGCGTAATTTTTTCTTATCTATTCTTCGAGGTCTATAAGGCTCGAAAACTGGTTACCCAGGTCAAAGTGTAGTTCGACTGCAGAACCGCGACGCCCGAACCGACCGGATATCCGGCCGTTCATCCACCGTACAGGACGCTAACGGCCCGCCTGACACTCCTTGCAAAATGACGCACCACGGAGTGTCACTCATATTAAATTGCGATTTCATTTGCAAGTTATATTCGAAGCCCCCTCGAATCGAAAATAACTAATACCTGATACCTGTCATGGACCATTCGGTGTTAATAACCATTGAATACGAATAGATGTTCACATATTTGAATCGAAACGTGATTTAATACATCGTGACGATTCATCGTTCTTGGTTTGTACTTCTATAACGTCATTGTATTTTTAACGATACGTGAGCGTGTGAATATGGTCATTAGAATTTACCACCGAAGAAGAAGTGAATCCTCTTTAGTCACGATTCGGAACAAATAACGAATCGTTTAAATAGAAATGATCTTTTAGTCGACTGTGTTTTTTTCGTTTTATAATTTTCATTTACAGAGCTAATTCACGTTCGGGTATGCGGTTTTATTTTTGGTCAATATCGTGTCATTGCCCTAAAATTGATAATGCCTTTAAAACTTTAATAAGTAGTAACACTGTAGTAAGATAATGACTATTGTTATTATTTTAAGTTAGCAGTTGGCTGGCAAAGGGTTATTTGATATGTGATCACTGGAGCTTATCAGTTACAGTAGGGGACGTATTAGTAGGAAATTTGTATCTAGCCAAACAGTAAAAGAAGCAAGTAACATTGCAATTAAATTTTAAATATACCTCCTCGAAATACGAGCGAGGAAGCCGTACGTAAATCCTGTCTCAAAATTCATGTTATATTACCATTCAAGAGTGAATGGAAGGAAGTTGGGTTTATTTATTATTACGCAGCGACGAGATTCCGGCACGGGACGTTTAGTAAACGAATACTAATGAGACCCTCGTGGATCGAGTATCGAGACGGTATCATAGGCCGGGTCGCATCTAAATTTCTTGTAGCGTAGCGCTCGCATGTAACTTTGAATAATTGACATCCGATTTGTCGTTTTGTGACTCAAACGGAAACTGATAAATTGACTGATGTTACCTACATACAATTAAACTGTTGACTTTTTACACATATTGTAATATAGCAGTCAGTTATAATGGTTACTGTACTAATAGATAGTAATATAGTACTTATGGACTGTAGCTTTGATTTTAACCAGCATGTTGTTTTAATTAGAAAGGTGAACTTAAAAATCCTTTTCGGGGTCGGTGAAAAGATCGACCCATCTAAAATCTCTTAGGGATATTTATACCAACATGTAGTCATTCATTTGTAAACATATTTAAAGAAGACTATGCTCCGAACGATTTGAATGACGGTACTAATTATAAAAGAATTAAAAGTAAAAGAAGCCATCTACAGGATTATAATTACAAATTAATGCTGTAACCCCGCAGTAATTACGTATGAAAAACCAGTTAACGAGAGTAACTTCTTGCTGTTTAAGCGTAATTGATCAAATGTTTTGCAATTATTAACCCCAACACGTAGGTATGTTCCATACATGGCTATAAAAGTGGAAGCTGTAACGCCTCGACGAGTAATTGCGTTCACTGTTGCATATACATAAACAATTACGATTTTACAATCATCCTACGTCTAATAATAAGTGTCTTATTTAAATATTCATAAGCTACCCTTTTCTATGAATAGACATTATTATAATTGAAGTTTAGTCGATCAAACAAGCGAATAATTATTATGATAACAGAAACGGAATGCAAAATGGAATCGTAATTAAAAATTACTAACGCTTAAGTGATTCGTTCCGTACGGGTTATGAGCCGGGTTTAAAATAAGACATTAAGTGGATGGTGACCACGCAGCGCTGGGTGCACATTGCTTAACCGGTCGGCGACATCACACTGGCGACTCTATAAATAGTATTTCTAGTCGCGGGATCCTCTCGCTACAGCAAACTTCAGCCGGGCCATCCACTCCTTGAAATGCTGATCGTGCGACTTCCAGCGGGTATGTTTGCTCCGAGCTCGGGCGCAAATCTTTCTATTCTACTGTTCTTTAAAAAAAATCCGGAGATAGAAGAAATTATTGTTCAAAAAAAGTCTAGAGATGGCGCTAATGAATCATGATAGACTGAGCGCAAAAGTGTATTTGCTAAATATTTATTGGATTTACCACGTTGAGATGTTTTTACTTTTTAAATCGGATTCGACCAATGATCTAAATAATTATCTCTCGAATAGATTACAAATGATGGAAATGAAGAACTAAAAATAAATATATTATTTAAGCAGAAGAAGAAACATTTATTTGGTCATATTTAATACATTTACAACACTAGTCAATGAAATGGAAATACAATATCGTATTTAGTAATGTTGCAATTGCATCGGTATCAATGATAAATATGACCAAAATCGCACTCAGAATATGGCGCGGTTTGTCCAAGCAACGGCCTCTCATACAAAACGCAACTAAAGATATTTGAAAATAATGGTGTCAATCGTTGTTATTCATTTATTTCATTAGATTAATTCGCAGAATAAGACTAGTTACATTCACTCTTAATCCTAACGTTAAGGCAAAAGATTTTAAGGTTGGGGATTTTCTTTTCAAAGGTTAAATATATAACTAATTTCAATACCTTCGAATATATGTATAACGTAGTCCAATATACATTTAGCCCTCCAAGTATTAGTCTTGGCTGAAAATTGCACGTACGAAAAATGTTACCTTATCGAGTAAATAAACTTTACACAGTTCATTCTACCTTGCACAAAGTAAATTATATATTTTCTAGCAACGAGCCATTATTCGTTTAACCTTAATACATAGACTTCATGATACAATTTTTGTTGTTCTACAAATTAAAAATTATTAAATGAATTTTAACTAAATCGGTCCAAAAATGTAGCAGCCTCTTAACGGAATTTCCATAGTAATTTGTATTTATTATCTCGTGGGCATAAATCCATTTTCTAGGCTAAAAATATACGGACATCTTGACACTGATTACACTTTCTTTATTTTCTCTTATAACTTTTTGGTCTGTTTATTTTGTGGAAATAATTATTAATCTACCTCATTCGATCTTAACCGGTAAATTGTAAAATGTTATCTTAATGTTTTCTGGAACATTACAAATGTGTAGTGTAGTGATCGGAAAAGTTGTACAGTACGTAATATTGAAGTTTCCGTTTGACTAATTTTATCACCGTGGGATTCTTAACGTTAAAATTTACTTGACTAATATTATGACCAGTAGGGTACTTAACACTGAGATTCCCATTTACGACATCCTGTATACCTGCTAATATAAGCCACGTAACGCGTAAAAGAAATGTTTGAATAAAATTTTTACGACGAATTATTCCTTATAGGGTGGTCCGCCCCTTTATAGTACATTCTTCACCGAAACGCCACCACCGAAACGTCACCACGCTTGATAGTTAAAAATATGATAAAGGATCAGATTACGATTTACAACGAAGTAACCGGACACTAACTCGTATCTGTCGTAATATTGCGTTCAGGTAAACGGAACGTCAATGGCCGGTTAAATATTCCGAAGATAGGTTAGAATTCCCGCGTATGTTAATTGCAAACAAATATCCCTATAACGAGTATTCCTTGTTATAGTAGTGTGAGTGGCAGTACTCGTATGTTGGCGCCAGAGTGGAGGCTGTATGTCGCGCCGGCGCACTGTGGCGGTGCATTTAGGGTTTTCAATTGGACTACACTTGTCTCAATTTTTCCGACATTTTATAATATAAAACAAAATAAATGAAAGAAATTAAGATGAAACAGAAATTTCTAGATTTTTTGATAATTTGAATTATCGAAAGTTTTCAATTTCGTTTTCTTTAACGTCGAATGGAGCAACGGTGAATTCAATTAAGTGGATTTTTTGTAGGTTTCATTATCTAGTTGCCATTATTTTTCTCGATAATGACCTCAAAATTGTGTAAAGAAAAGTCGTGCACTTTAGTTTTCCGATGTTACAACCCTATGTGCGTTACATAATGCAAACCAGTCGCGCGCACTGGTATCGGTCGCGACGACCGCCCTCGCCTGCGCATGAACATTACGTTAACTCAGGCAACAAGCCACAAGGACAAGGTGTCCACGATTTCATGGTCGTACAGCATTCCGCGATGTTTATAATATACCCTGATCGATTCGGTTCATCGACTTTACTACCAAATTATATATTTTAGATGCTGCGTTATATAAATATACAGCGATAGTTAGGGGCGAGGTAATCAGATATTACTATAGACTGATTACAACTATCGCAAAAAATACAGAAAAACAGTATAGCTTCCCAGGCTATCTTACTTGTAGCACGAGTATACGTGACCAGACTGAAATATCCGGCGAATTTGAATCTTCGAACATAATCGATGATTCTAAAGAAGTAACAAATTATGATCCAATTATTCTTATTCGGTGTAGCATAAAAACGCGTAATTTGAAGTTCTATCGAAACTTGTTGATTGCCGCCGTCCGTGGGAACACCGATCGAATTGTTCGCGGTCGGATAACGATCGAAACGCAAAAAAGGGATCGAGATAATGGCGAAAGAGCGAAGCGAGGAGACGAGGTAAGGACGGCACGCCTCACCTTGCCGCTTGCAACCCGCTCCTGCCTCCTGCCGCCTGCCGCCTCGCTCACCCCGCCGTGGCGAGGAATGCACCAGCCGGACTATTTTTAGTAATCAAACCCGATGCGGCCCGATCTCCCCAACGAGCCAAACAAACGTTCGCGAGTGCTAATAATCCTGTTAAATTTATAGTTAGATTCCTGTAGTCTGGAAGGTCGCATTACATTTAAATACGAACATAAATCGTAAGATTTATTTACATTTTGTTACCGAAGCTGTAATTCTAACTTGGTTCAGTGTTTAATGTTCAATATTTACAAAGGAATAGCGTAGTTGACTCGCATGTTACTTCAACATACACAGTAAAATTTGCAGTAAAGCATTTACAAATTTAGTATATGCATTTTTTTTATTTTCTATCGTGGAAAGGTTGGGATAACATTTTCTTGTATTTCAATTAATACACTAATAAAAAATTATTATTTCCTGAAGGGAAAGGAGATGTTACTCCTCGAAAGGAATAAACTAGAGATTTTATAATGATCTAAATAAATCAGTGTTCAACAATATTGTGCTAAATGACCACACCTACTCATGGCCTGTCCTAGTGCAGATCAATGAGTAGAAGAGATCAGGAGAGCCGCTACGGAAAGGCACTGAGGGACCTTGTCCTCTCTCTTGTTAGAGAAAGAGGAAAATTAATTAGCTCTTAGCCAGCAGATGGATTGACTTCGGCGAAGGCTTTTGAGGATCCGCTTATATGTGTTTTTTTTCTCAGATAATACTGCGGGGAAAGACTATCATTGCATAGAATATCATTAATATTCATAAAATGAAATGTTTTATAAAACCGAGTAGCCCAAAGATCATAGATTACTTACAGCAAAAAAGAAATTAAAAGGAGAGGCAACGATAAATTAAAGTTAGATCCTTTCGGCGTCGACCGATCCGAACATTAAGCCAACATTAATATTTCGGTTAGGGCTGCAATCACGCCGTTCAAAGATTTATATATATTTTTGAATATCCTTCTTATTATATTAACAGCTAAGTACTTTTTTGTTGCCTCCCGCTCCCAAATAAATTACATCCTTCAATTTTTAAATAAAATAGTTCTTAAATGTGAAAAGGCGTATATTATATTCTTAAGAACCATAAATATTTTCGAATCCAAGTTTCAATACAGCAAACAGTACGCGAGCCTACAAATTACGTACGTAATTAAGAATTATACACACGTTGGAGCAAAAAAGTTGTCCTTTTTTCAAGTTTACGTCACATACGAGCAGTATGGTGTGTCGGTAGCCGTGCTCGGACTAATCAATGCTGTGTATAGATAAGCGATAAAGTTATTCCATGGAAGCGGCAGGCCAGTCCTTCCGCGGCGACTAGACGACGGCCATTGAACCCCGGACCTGTCGCTCCCTCCTCACCCCTCGCTATTTTTTTCTTAAGTCACTTCCGTTCCACGGTTTTTACGTAGCAGTCGATAACCTGTCCGATAATCGCGGATACGGCTCATTAGCGGAATCGCTCCCGGCTATGTTGATTGCTGTGAATCATTTAGGAATCGCGAGCGCGCAGCTTCAACTCGACTCCTCGAGTAATTTGTTGCACTCCAATAAATAGTCGCTCACGACCCTCGTGTCAATGACTTTTGACAATTTGGCCGACACGAAGGCCGACGACCATTATCTATGCATTTACGGTGTCAAATCATAAATAGAGACGGGAAGACGAGTTGCTTTATAGCTTGAGATTTTTTGTTGGAGCCGAATCAAAGCAATCGAAATCAAAGCGTACCTAATGATAATGGATGTTTGTAAAAAAAAATGCGGTATGCAAATGTAATGTTTTTATAATGTGAACCATTATAATTTCATAGCATATTTTTTCTTGACATAATTATGCAATCTATTTTCAAACTTATGTCAATCACCTACCGTTGATGATGTCAAAACGCCTTCAACAACTAATATAAAGGAAGAAAACATTAGGCTGTATTTATAAATATGTAATAATAACATATGTCACAGTAAGTAAACTGTTTATTTTTCTGGTTTTAATGTCAGTTAACCTCATGGATGCGTTTCAACCGTACATTATGTATTGTAGACACAGTTGACGAATGGATGTGTATGCAAAGTTAAAATAATATTCCCTGTTTAAAAGCGTTCAGTTGATTGTAATGATATCACGACTTGAACAAAGTATATGATTATTAGCTATTAAAATATAGCAAAAGTAATATATATTAATAATATTGAAAATATAAACGCTATACACTCATAGCCCCACACTAGGATTCCGTTTGTAGGGATATATCGATTACGGATTAAAAATGAATTAAACGAATAGTCCTATAACTCTGTAATCATTTGTGTAGAAGAGTTCAATCTGTTAATTCAATCTGCCCTTAGTGGTTTTAAAAATCAAAAATATATATGCGTCCTTGAACACCTACTGCGGAGATAATCTGGTTTTATAATTAAAATTGCATTAAAAAGTATGAATTTACTGGTATTGTTCATATAATACAATAATCAATTACCCTTAAAGACCGACATCATAATAAGTAAAGCAGATTTTATATCTGGTACAATCATTATGTGTACGATGATTAATGAAGTGTTTATTTTATATATTTTTTTATAAAGCTATTTTAATAACCTGCAAAATATTTGTGGTTTATAAAACATTGTAAGAAAGCGTCAGGGTTGCCACAAGGAAAAATAAACGACGTGAATTTTATATAAACTGTTGAGGTGCAACGCAGATCTGTGGATACTGGAAGGTTTTGTAAAAAGAATTAGGGGGATTTTGAATTTAGAAAGGGTTTTGAAAATAGAGAGAAACGCAGAGAAAGCAGTGTAGTGTTGATAGAGATTTTGATGTGAGATGTTGTATTTGTGATTATAACATTGTGAATTTTTACTATTTTGATTTCATGTGACAATATAATGTGCACATAAATTTTATTTTTTTTAATTAATTCCAGCAGCCAAAATCTACAACATAAACTGTCGAAATGTGTGAACACCTTTTTGATAATATACAATTTGTGCCATCTTTTTCTGTTATATATTTACTTCTTTTCTATATCTTAATTATAAAGGAAATGCTTCGAGTTGTTAATTACGTGCGTTAAACGAATCTCGTCAAAAGCTTACGGCGAGTTACCACGATAATTATGTGTACAGTTAAGTTACCGCATTAACGTTAGAAAAAATAACGGTTATATTGTTTAATTTTGTTACATCACTAGTAACCTGACTTCGCTTCGTATCGGTAAAACTTTACCCGCATTCGCAACTATTCAATTATTTCATTCCACGCTTGGCAAAAATACACCAAGTTCTCTCTTTCACCGATCTCCGCGTCGATTCATAAACAAATATTAATAAAAAAAAAAATGTGTTTTCCTCTATATTGATAAAACGATCAAAAAGTATCCCACATACTGTTTTGACCCGGTTACAGTTTTATTATTAGAAGGTTTAAATAACTATTTATAAAGCTCATTTCGTGACGTAGCCGTTATTCCAGCGAAATATTTTGTTGGAATTAGATATATAATTTACCCTACAGTCCTAAAATATTTTATAAAAAAAGGTTTCTTATGCGAAACAAAAAGGAATATTCATTCTCATATCGCGGATAATCTTTCAATATTAAATATTTATCTGTGTGTAGATGATTTATTTTAATAAATTGAATTTACTTTGCCAAAGGCCGTTTACTGAACAATCCGAGAGGCTGGACTGGGCTGTCGCATTGTATGTGTTTTCAATTCAAGTAGTTACTGGTCAACCCTGTAGGCGTTTCAAATAGGATTGTGGTTCTGTTTTAAATAAATTGCATATAAACTTACTATTTCAGTCTTCGTAAACATATCTGTCTTATTTATTGTCCGATTAATGACCACAGAGCCACGTAATAAGATAAGTCCAATGACAATCTATAGACATCAGTATCATTAATGGTGTCACCAATTCGTTGCTGAGCTAACTTAAATTTTGTTTTATTTTTTATTGTTTTAGTGACTCCAATATGAACAAAAAAATATTTTGTCGAGTAACACTGGAAAATACAAAAAAAAAATATTTCTTCTTTACCTTTCTTATATATTATGCTAGGTACATTCTCTATGTGATTCTTATTCATATTATTTAATCCATCCGTCATTGACTGAAGCCTGGGCCATATTTGGACATACAAAATTTTTCTCGCCAAGTAAATTAAAATAATTGTTGTTAGATGAACTAACAATTGGACTAGTATCCTGCAAAAACCGTTGTTTCGTAAGATATACAAAAGTCCAAAAATCATAGCCTAAGGTTAAATAAGCATCAGCTTATTGCTTAAATTACGGCCGTAGTATTTACTGTTCTGCACTTTCGACCTCACATTCCTCAGCAACAACTGCACTTGTGTCAATAGTGTGACTTCTATCATACTTTGTACGGACCAGCAGTTACTACTTTCCTATAAGACTGTACGAACGATATATTTTCACCATACTGCGATAGTTAAAGAGAATCATCGATTATTATATATTGTTCGTGTAATAAATATTATGTTATTGATTTGCATCCTTCCTGCTTCGAATGAGGTAGAGCATAATCATTGTTCCTTAAGAACAGAGCTGATCATAGTTCCATCAGATTAGAAAAATAAGAAATTTCATGATGGCTGTAACTTAGTTGAATAGTAATAAAATATAAACTCCAGTCCCGTGAAATAGGTAGATTGTTTTAATAACAGTTAATGAACGTTTGACATAAATTGACATAACTTATTTATTTGTTAACCGATTTAAATGAAAAAAAAACACTAAATATTAAGTAAAGTCCATCGCAATATAATAAAAAACTTAATCAAATCGGATAACCCGCATCTGAGATTAGCGTGCACAAACAGACAAAATGAAAAAAACATTGTTTTGGGTTTTCCGCGTATATAAAGGCCCTCATTATGATTTTTTAAATAGATTTGCCATGAATAGAGAGCGATTAGTTAATAGTTTTATTATATGCATATAAGTATAGATTTATATGAATTTCAATAATTCAGTCCATAAAAAATCATCAATGATCAATGTAATTTAATCCGAACTTACTGAAAGTATATTATAATGTGCCTAGTATTGTATTAATCTCTGAACAAAGTTAAATCATAAAATTGTAATGCTTACTACACAACATTACAAGTTTACAACGCTCGGGTTTCGCTAACGCTAAACTTAATCTTCCGGAAATAGAATATTCCATCGCTCGGGTGGCGTAATTAAAAATAATGTAAGTTGTCGGCACAGCAGTCATTGCACTGTAATAGAGGTTGAACAATGAAGGTCGAGGACCCTTAGGTCACAACAACCTTAAACTATTAACGCGTTAGAGGCGCTACGCGTCACAACAATTTTTATCGCATTCCGATGAAATCAATAGCGCTACGTACATTTTGCTTTTTGACGCGGGAATCGATTCGTGGTATTTTTAAACTACTTTTTCGTCGATAAGCTGTTAATTTAATATTATATATGACAGTTAGTAACCATGGAATTATGGAACAACATGATTTACTTCATGTTTGTACAAATTTGTTGAGAATATATTGAAATTTGTTAAGTAATGTGATCTAATTTAAGATCTTAATTATTTTTGTTGTCCCTATTTTTATATGATTGTATATCGTTGTAACGATGAAAAGATACGTCATTGATATAATTTAAGTCTCTAATTTTGATTGACCACAATTCTCAAGCCAAATTAATAACATATTTCGTAACTTTAACAAACATGAAGATTGTTTAATAATATTGTCATTAGATGTTATAATAATGGCTACGTTTTCATAAACACGCACCTTTATATGTCAATGCAATTATGAGAATAAAACAAATGAACATGAGCTACATCGTATAACATATAATTTAAATCTAATCATCTTTGTTTAAATGCTAAAAAACCTCAGCCGGCACGGGATTCTGTTATGAAGTGTGAAATTAATGATCACTTTTCTAACACTTAAATAAATTGGTATTTTATGTTTTGTGCAAAATCACACTGTATTTCACTACAATTAATTTCAGTTTATACATCTTGGGGGTTGTATACATACATGAGATGAAGGAGTGGAATTATCACATTGCTGAAGTTAACGAAGATAGATGTTTCTGCATTTGTTATATAGAGATCTCAATAAATATAAAATGGGCATAAAATACAATGACATCAAAATATGATGTATATGTAATAACAGAAGAATAACACTTATACAAATACATTTTATAAGAAACTATACGGACTTGTTTAATATGTGATATTTAATCTTAGAACTTTGTCAGTAGTGGCGGCTACGCAATGGCAAGGTCAATAATATGTAGAAAAGCTAAAGGATTAGCCAAGAACTTATTTCTCATATTATTATGTTTTAATAATTTTATTTTTCTTTTTTCTAAACGGTTTAAAATGATTCAAGTGTCTAAACCTAGTTCAAAATCAAAGACGGTTTGTTAATAAAAGAATCAACTTTGATCATTTTCAACCACTTTAAATCAGTGTTCTATAAAGTACGTCTGGAAGAATTTAAATCAAAAGGTTGCATACACCTCGTTTGTCTTTGAAAAACCAATCACCTAATTTAAATTTTTCAGCAGTACAATGACGATGTTTATTCTATATAATTCCATTACATTTTTATAACAAAGTTACCTAGCGATAATTAAGATTTTACAATCACAGGACTTTAGAAATTCATCTGTCCATCAAAAAACTGATTCTTTCTGGCGTTATATTTCTCTTATATCAAGGAGTATTAATAAGATGTTTGGAGACTATACTAGTTATAACGTATATTGTAATTCACTGTCATAACTGTGTAGTGTAGAATAGATACTAGTAGATGTCGTCCAGATTTAATGGACCGACGACAAATTAGATTACCGCATGCCGGTGCGGCCAATTGGGGCTACGTTGTTCTGATGCTTTGCGAATACGACCGGGTCAAACTGCCTAAATTTTATTGTAGTTTGTTCATTTCGTTATAAATATATCAGTAAATCCATATTTCGAGAAATTTGCTACATGTCCTTTATAAGTTTATTACATGCCCGTTATGAAATTTTATAATCTCGTTGATTTACTTTGCTTGTTATTATACGTTATATATAAAATTATTATAGTAACATTGTAAATAGGTGATGAGATTTTATGCCGTTAAATAATAATTTCCATATAAATATTAGTCTAAACAAACCGAGAGTTACAACAGAAATAATTATTGTGTTGAATATCTATTACTCCACAATAATATAATATAAATCGGTCTCATAAGAATCTGTGAACTTGAACTTATAATTACATAACATGAACATACCTGCGACGGGCCCAAGGGTGGCTGCGAACAGCAAGAAACAGGTGGCGACAACGAGCTGCATGTTGTGATAGTGCGTGCGGGATCTGTCAAGACGTTGGACGTACACTGGCTGGAGTGCGCTTACGCAACACGGGACACTCGGGCACACTGAGCGCGCGCTGCCCGGGACCCCCCCTTATAACGGAGACGCGTCCCTCGCTCACCACCACTGAAACATCGTTCCGACCGCGTCTACGGGTGACGCCTGTACCCTTGCGTACATTGCTCTTTTACGCCGTAGATTTAGATGGTAACATTGAACGTGGCCAGCAATGGTTACAACGGATTTCGCGGGTTCAGCGCGCCGCGGATGGCGTACGCTAGTCGCGGACGTCCGGCGCACGGACGCACGGCGCCCGCGCTCCTCGACACGGGAGTTATCTCGGCAAATCGTACCGCACAATAGTTTGCGTTCGCGCTCAATTTGTTCTTGTTGCGGTCGACGCGAATTCTTCGCTTGTCCAAAGGGTTGTCGTAGTTTTTTCTCGGATCACGACGCGGTACGGCACGCTTCAAGGGTGTGCCTTTATTATATCTCCCAATGAGGATCATGGAGCGCCCGTCAGCAATTATTGCGCGCATCCTAATTTATGCTTACAACACAACTAACCCGAACGAGAAGGGTAAGGTTATGTTCGTTTTGTTCCTTGAAATGACTGTTATCTACCTAAATTCGTTTAAAATTCTAATTAAAACTTAATAACTCTACACGATGTTTATGCAAAATGAAAAACCAATTATAAATGCAGAACCCACACTGTTCAAAATAAAACCGTTTATTAACCTATAGTTTAAATTAGAAAATTATTCCCACAAAAATAATAGAATAAAACCCTGAATAACAAGCTTGAGAATAAAAAAATGCTATTCATAATTCAATATTTTTGCATGGGACGTCGCTATGATTTTATAATTAAAAACATGTTTTTAATTAATGAAAAGTGATTTGAATTTATATGGCGTGTTAAGCATGCAATAAATTTGTTAATGAAATATAGAAATCGAGTTTCTTGAATTCTGCCTGAATGCCTGATGAAGGATGCCAAATATCTAATAGAAAAAGAAGTGCATTAAGATCTGATTAATGTATATAAGTAAGCATCACTGATAGTTTATCCACGTGAATTTTGATTTGATTTTGATAAAAACAGACATATTCACAACATTTACACTAGGATTAAGCTTAAGCGATCCATAAGTCTCTAGTTAAAATTCGGCTCGAAGGTTCAATGTGAAAAGGTGTGTGTTGGTCTATAATATACTGTCTTCTTTCTGTATACTTTTCATTTTATTTTTTAGTTGTAAAGTGGTTGACTAGATCAGTGGTTATGTTGAGAATAAATGAAAAGCCCTGAAAAGATAACGTACCTCAATTTAAAACTGTCAACAAGGACTTGGGTTAAAATATTTAAAATAATATAATGATGTCAGAAAGAGTACCACAACAGTAGTTGCAAACTTACTGACAATATAGAATCAACTGAATATAATCGAATATGAAAATGCTCAGCTGGTCGGTTAAGTAGTACTTTTGACAGGTTATTATTATAAAAAAAATATAAAAATACTGGTCAAATTTATAGAATTGCAAAAGCCCTCTAGAACAAAGAAGTATCAAATGCATGAATATTTTGATGATGAGTATTTGAGCATCAATACTTATTTAAACATATCAGTGAGTAATCTCTCTAAGCATATTCTCCTTGGGAATTGTTTCCGCTTCTTATTCTAAAACTGCCGACGTTGCAAACACACTTTTAATTTCGAAAAAAGAGTACAAATCCAAACCCATCTCATCAGATATTGCAAGATTAGCCAAGATAAGAAACCTAAGAGAAGCTTTTACACCTATCAACTAAAAATTTTGGGAACATTCGATAAATTTGTCGTAAATCAAAGCTGGATTACCGACACTATCAGCTTATTATCCAAGGATTGTGAAATATAGTCAATAAATATTAATTTCGTATTATTATATTTCAATATAAATAAATCATCCTGGCGCCGCATACGTTGCGATCTTAATTATTTAACGCACCTGAATATATTTTATAAAAAAGAAAGAAGACCGGTGACACGAGGAGCGTGAGGTATTTGTTTGGAATGAAATAAATACAAGATTGTAGGTCGTATTTAAAAAATAGTGGAACGAAACACTACTATCGGGCTTCAGGAATAAACATATAGTACTTTTGTTTTGCTTTTTGATTCGCGAGGAAGCAATCTATACCTGACATCGGAACAAGCTACATATAAAAAACTGGCCAACTCACAATCAGATAAGGTTCAGTACTGTAAATGTTATTGTAAGACCTATCTATATAAATTCTGACTCGTGAAGGTAAATGTTTGGATATTCTAAATCTAAATATTAATTATAGTTTAGTGTAATAGAGTGTAACAGTACTAGAAGATTTCAATTTTTTTATGATACAAAGAGTAGATAATAAGGTAGGAATAACAGACACCCCAAAGTTATGAGGGTTTTGTTTATTCATCGCATTTAGAGAACCCTAAAAAGGATAATAACAGATCAGAGAGATGTAGATCTTGTATTGTCAAGGCCCAGTATCTGATTTCAATGGGCGCTGCTATTTCTTAAGCCTTATCTCTACATTCTTAACAAACAAACAACTATAACAAAAGCTACGTACGCAATATTTTTGAAAAAATCATAGTAAGTTTACTTTAAAAGTTCTTCTATGATACGATCGTATAGTTTTATTATCAAATTGCTTAATAATAATAAAATAAATGTGTATATTTTTAATGAACGTGTTTTTTTTTCACTATAACAAATTAAACAATGATCTTTAGCTACTACTTATAAATGAACTTTGTGCCTATTTTTGCCCTATATGTGGACCAATACCGCACCGATACTGCCCTTAGTGAATTACCTAAAACGTACTCCACGCAGGTCCAATGCATATTAAATAACACTATACGCTCATAGCCCCACACTGAGATTCCTCTTTCCGTGGGCGCCATAAACAACACAGAAAGATAAAAACACACACCCATACCAAAAATAGAAATTTAAACCCATCCTTTAAAGTTTTTCTTCTTTGGGAATCGAACTCAGGACCCTTCGAAAAGCGATCCAGCATCCGTGACCATTGTATCATTGCCACAAGATTGGTGTTTGCATTAGTTGTTAAAAAGAATTCGTGGATTGTTACTTTAAGTGACAAATCTACTCATTTGTCACTATAGCTGTAGCTATTTATAAAAAGTATAGTCACGAATTCTAATAACAAATTCTAAAACATTGTCTCGACTCATGAAATATGATTATCATATTAGCTTCTTACCAATTTCTCTACTAGACATAGGCCTTTTCCAAGGAGTACTACAACACTCGGTTCACGTTGATCTCATCCAGCCGCTACTATCCACCTTTTTAAGGTCGTTGGTCCATGTTGGTAGTGGGTGGCCCACGCTGCGTCTAAGAATTCGTAGTCTCCGTTCGAGAACTCGCCACCATCAATTCTGTGACGTACGTGGCCAGTCCATCGACTCCTAAATTTCCTTATTTTTGTATTGTCCTTCCTTACTTCGAACAAAGCCTGTTGAGTTACCCTTAAACCAATGAATTAAAACGTGAATATAAACTTAAAAGCAATCAAACAAACGGTGAATCATATAGTACAAGTAGCACGGTAAACATCAATCAATATCATATTGAACTTAACATAAAATAATGATATTAAAGATAATTGAAATTCTTACAGAAGAACGTATTCTTCATATACGACACGACAGATAATCTTCCCGCTGCAGACAAAATACAACTACATGACATTTTCAAATACAACATAAAACTGTGATATGTTGTTATGACGCTAAGCGCAAATAAACAATAATTTATTATGTAAATTCCAGCAAATCTCAAGACTTTTCTGCAACTTTTTTACCTGTTTTAATGTGGTACGGTACATGTAACTTAGCATGAAGAAGTAACTTATGTATGCCATCTATGCAGAGTTATGAAAATGAGCGAAAGAATAACAATTGAGCCGACAAATAGTTGGGGCGACGCATGCGCATGCGTGTACACACAAACGCCAAGTTGGATATTAGATCTATGCTAAAATAAAAGCACTATGAACGCATATGAAGGGTCACCATTCTTTCTCATTTACCCAGACTGTCTATGAAATCTTTTTTTACTATAACTATTCTTGAATTTAACGCAACCTATAAATATGTACAAAAATATTAAGTTAAAACGCGTAAAGTTCTGCACCGACTTCGGCGTTTTTATCTATTTTTCGCATTAATAATATACCAATATCTTAAACAATATATGCTTTATTTACATCCAAGAAATTACAGTGTGTCACGGCGAAGCCTGATAGGGTACAGCAAATAAGAATTGAATAATATAGATATAATAGTATTTTGTGGTGGGTTACCAAAGGAGTGAAACGCAAATTATTGCGGCACACAGAAAGTCGAAATAAAGAAAAAAGATGTAAAATCATAAATTAAACAGTCTAGTACTGAACATACCTTTACCTCAGCTATAAAAAGCAGACAATGTAAATGTTAATGTAAGAAATTCCACAAAAGCAGTGCTAGTATACTTAAAATGACGTGGAATTTGAAGGGCAAAATTATGTAAAGAGCGGTGCAACTGATTAAAACTAAGGCAACGATTCTTAAAGTTGTTTTCGAAATAACTAGAAGAAAATGGTTTAAATGGCCTAGAGAAGAAAGCTTAGGACTAAGCTAGCGAACACGGATTTGGAACCATTTGAATTTAAGACGTAATTCTGAGATAATTTGTAATAAAAATAAAAATACAAAAAAGTACCTGTTGCATACGTTTTGATATCGCTTAATTATGTAATTAAATTGATTGTTAATAAATTATTTGGCTGTAAGACTAAAGTACAAAAACTACGAGTACAATTGGTAGACACAAAACTATATCTCATGCTATTATTTATTTATTTTAGTTAAAAGAACTTTGAACGAATGTTATGCTTTCATCGAGCGCGGAAATGTACACAGGCTCTTCGGACGCGAGCATTATTTATTCTATCTCAACAAGATCAGTTGAAGGCGGCGAGAAAATCTTTTTATGTAAATGGAGATCGTATTTTTCTTTCATTATTTGAAATAAAAAGATTCACTGGCATTAGTTATCGCCGCAAGAGTAAACAGGAATGCAATGTCCGGAATATTTGGCGTAGCGTCTAATTTTGTTTTTGTCATGGTAACCCTATGCCGGTAAAGTTGAAAGCGACCGCCGTGGCATCACCACTTTGAGCATGTACGAGTAGCTTTGAAAGCTACGTTAATTGGTGGTGTTTGCCGACGAGCCACCAGCCTGCCAGCCGGCCTGCGACATAAACGACCTTTGCACGTAATTTCCATATGTATAACTATAGCAATATTTTGATATTAAGTTGATAGGAATGAAAATATAAGATGTTTGTAATCCCTGTTTCGGAAATACATAACCTCAGTACATTTTTATGATGATAGTCTTAATTTTTTAAGAATTTCGGTGACAAGTTTATGGAACTAACACTCACTACTTTATTTGTAATACGAATATATCAGTTTTTAAATCTTTAACCAAATTATTTTCAGAAGCAGTAATTTTTCCAATTTATTATTGATAAAAATTATTAAACAATCTTCCTTATGTCCGTGACATCAGCTTAAAAATTTTCGCAACGTGCAAATGTACATGTTTATTTTTACAGTCGAATTTCGAAATATACATCTATCAGTATCAATACTACTCCATGGTTTCTTAGAAAACTTTGTAATTATAGACCCTACAGTGATTTTAAACAGAACGTGTTAAATCCTTTCTAAGAAGGCATTTGCGAAGGTCACTAAATACCAATATTTTATTTACTATTGAAAATTTCGCTACAAGATATTGCACTTAAGATGAACCGTGCAAAAGTTGAATTGCATTAATGCCTTTAGGAACATTTTTAAATCTCTTTTTAATCGCATTCAGGCGATGCCTATCGTATTGTTTTACATTGGATGAGTTACGTTCGGCGGAGCGAGTCGATAAAATAAAATTCACAGCTTTATTTTCACAAAAAAACCAGATATTACTTTAATAGCTGCAAAAGAAGCAAAAGTGTGTAGATTCGAACGATACAAAAGGTATTTTTTTTTTATTTGAGAGAAGATGTTACGACGCTTCGAAGTTTAATTGAACGGGTGCATGACTCCGATGTTTGAATGATAGCAATAATAGGACCGCACATGCTGCTATTGCCGCCCAAACAAACCATTGATGCGGCACTGGCGGGCTTCGAGAGGCCTCCCAGTACACTATAAACAGCTCCATTGTTAATTCTGAATAAGTAGAATGGAGAATTCAAATAGCGAAGTAAGACCCTTTTTAAAATATGTGACCTGACATTGATCCATAGGTAATTTGAATAAACATTTA
Source organism: Carystus phorcus (assembly GCA_018248895.1). Taxonomy (NCBI): domain Eukaryota; kingdom Metazoa; phylum Arthropoda; class Insecta; order Lepidoptera; family Hesperiidae; genus Carystus; species Carystus phorcus. The sequence continues at coordinate 21,688 of DWJN01000687.1, forward strand.
TTTCTATGTACGAATATCTCTATTAATCACAGATATAATATTATCAGACCATTAAACGCATTTTCTTTTTTAATTCCGATTATGTCATCAAAATAATTCACTGGCATTTCCGGTTT
>DWJN01000688.1:0-21793 GCA_018248895.1 Carystus phorcus
GTGAAAGTTACTCAAAAATCATGTATTACAAATTTGTTCCCCCCTAAAAGATCTAAATAAAAGTCCACGATAGCATATGTCTAGCTTTTACGGTTAACACACTATAGACATTTTTGTGGCAAAACAACCTTTGCTGGTTCATCTAGTTTATATATATAAAGAAAGAAGAAGATTCCGTTGTTTTGGCGATGATTACGTTCATATTGTCAATGTGAAGTAACGCTTTGAATGTCACAGACGAATTTCGACTTAACACCGAGTCTATCATATTCCAAAATTTACAAAACCTTAAATACACTTAAATAAACTTAAATTCACCTGCACTATACGACCGTTTTAAAATACAATCTCCATTTATAGTTTATAAATCAAGTCTAGGTCAAACAGCCAGTCTAAAATAGGCATATTCTGTCTATGAATAAACGGAAAGTGATGTTTCCATTCATAGCCAATTTAATCTGGGTTAAATGGCTCAATACAGTTGAAAAACACAGTACTACGACGCGGATTATTGGAGGGAATAGTGATTTATCTTAAACCTAATCCAAAAGTTAGTTAGTCCTAATGATTATATTATCAGACGACAGTAACTAAAATCAACGGATTTACGAATTTTAAGGATAAAAGCCACATGATATTGATTGTAATGTAAGGTTCCTTGTTACTTAAAAATTAAAAAATAGTTTGAATAACTCCTCTAAGAAGATGTTACTCTGGCAACATGAAAAAAGAAAAAGTATGACATTCGGTTTTGACAGATTAGGATAAGCGGTTGATAAAAATTAATTTAAAATATGTAACATTTAGTATGCAATAAAGCCATTTTAATTTGTACTGTGATGTTTATTTTGGAGGTTCCTTAAACTAATATCATCAATCTAATATATAAAGATGCATATTTTAGCGTTTTATTATATTATGACAAAGCTTGCATAAAAATCTTGCGTACTTTTAGACGATGTAAATATAGCAACACTTAAATACGAGTAAAATACCCAGAACTATTCAAATCTACATAAAACCAAGTAGGTCAGCTCAAGCTAAACTTAGCTTACTCCGTTTTAGCTTAGCTATAATAAAGCGGTAGAATATTCAGTCTGCGACGCTCACCTATGTCGCTATTTTTCGAAAACCTACAGAACTTAAATAAACATCTTGTTCATCTGACATTTCTTTAAACCTGCATTCTGTTCTTATTTCAAATGTTTCTAATTTGACATTTAAACATAAGTGAAGCACAACGTCTCTGCCTAAATGCGGTAATTGTTGTAGCAAATATAAGTCGAGAAGCGTAGATTACTGTTTTAGCCTTAACGTCCCAGAGTAATATTACTTGTTGAAAGTTGACCAAGTAAAGCTTAGGATTTAACCCTGTCTCAGCACTAACATCTTTATCCTCATGAATGTTTGAGGATAAAATCACGCCGCGAGGAGTTTTAAATATAAAGCCAACGACGAGGGATTCGCATACGAATACTTCAGCTAAAGTAGAATACACTGACACATTTAAACAGATTCTCTGAAGTAACATCTTTATATGTTATGAAAAAGACACTTTGCCCTTAAATTTTTATTGGAATTTGAACTTTGTAAGGTAAACTTAGAAGTTTTCTATAAATTAGGTCTATATAACACGCTGCAAATAAAGACTACATAGTCAGAATATCGGTTACAAAGCTGGGGAGCCAGTTGACAAGTGAGATTTCCACTTCCTTCTTAACCTTCAATTTCAATAATGATAAACCAGTACACGTGTAAAGATAGCCAGTTACCAACAGCTAAAATCCGCTGGTTCGGTGAAAGTAAAAATCCCATCACACTGCCAAATATCATTGAAAAACATTTTACTCGGATCACAAAGAAGTGTTCCCCGAAATTCGGACGACGTAATACAAAGGCTTACATAAAGTGGATTATACAAAGCCCGACCCGAATCTCAGTACACTGTCACGTCTCAATTCATCCCGCTGTATGTATTAATCAGTGTGACCCAGTCTACTGAATTGCGATTCGACAAAGCTACTCAAATGGCCGTCCCAAATTGACACCCCGTCATTGATAAGCCCTCATTTTAATCTCATAAACGATTCGCCTCTATTACATCTATACTTAATATAAAGCTGAAGAGTTTGTTTGTTTGTTTGTTTGAACGAGCTAATCTCAGGAACTACTGAACTGATTTAAAAAAATATTTTTCTGTAAGATAGTCCATTTATGGAGGAATGCTATAGGTTATATAACATCACGATAAGATGAATAGGAAAGGAGCAACAATAAAAAGTATTGCGAAAACGGCAAAATCTTTAGCTTTCCTTGCGCTAAGTAAACAGTGAAAGTTATTAAAAAATAATGTACTACCAAATTGTTCCCCTCTAAAAGTTCTAAATAAAAGTCCGCGACAGCATATGTCTAGCTTTTAAGGTTAACCCACAATAACCATTTTTATGTAGAATATTTACCGAAGCGAAGCGAAGGCAAGGCGCTAGTTAGCTATAAAGATACTACTTAGTCTTGTCACCCTTGTCTACCAGCGTGGGAATGGCGTTGTATTCTAGGCCGCCCTAATATGACCAAATTCCCCACAGGTACGGTAACACTAAGTAAAAATTACTAAAATGATGTATTGATTTAATTAAACCCTATTAATAAATTACAAAACAAAAATTTTCTTTACTACTTAATAACTTAATTCATAATTCCATATTATTATAGTTTTCCATATCATATGGCAACTATAATCGAAATTAAATACCCATTTAATTTAAGCGAAAACTATGAAACCTAACCTCTAAAAGGTTTGTTTATTATTGAATTTTATCCTTGACCAAGATAATACTGGTTTACAATCTACAAATTAAAGTATATATTACGTCAAAGTGATTTAACCACCGATACAACTTTAAATTCATATTTATATGATAACGATCACCTAATTTATAGAGGAACTTCTAGTGTATACTGTTAGTTTACTCAACAGTGACGTCACAAGCGACGCCATGACACTGAAACGTTTTGGTGCGAATTTTAAACGTACAAATTGAAAGCATATTTGTTTTATTAACTTAACTATTATTTTTACAGAAATTTATCAGTTATACTTACCAACATTATAGAACAGTATTCCAAAATATGTCATCATGCCTATTCTCTAACTTTAAGAAAAAAAATATAATTATATTTATTCCAGGCATACGAAATAAGCATGCGTTTTTGGACTTGCTCCTTCTAGCGGAGATTGACGGCCGGAGAATTAGCGAGGAACAAATTCGAGAAGAAGTGGATACATTTATGTTCGAGGTAATTAAATGATTGAGGAAAACTATACATATCACCTTGACCTGCGATTTTTTTAATTAATTACAGTATACTTTTGATCTTCATAAGCGTTAAGTCATCATGTGATCCGTTTCATTAATCTGTGTCTACAAGGTCACCAGAACCAGTATTTCAATACCAACAGCAATAAACAACCACTTCTATTCTGACACGAAAATATTTTATATAAAATTTCCATGTCACAATGTTAGTTACCGTACTCCTGCGAAAGGGCTTGACCGATTTTTACCAAATTTTATATGCATATTCAATAGGTCTGAGAATTGGTCAACATCTATTTTTTATACTCCTAAATGTTAAGGGTAATCCTTAATTTTTTATTTAATATTTTTGACATTTTTTTTGTTTTTATTTTTTTTATGATACAGCATTCCAAAATACATACAACCCTAAATATTAATCCTTTTATCACCAACCCCATTTTTGTAATAATAATTTATATGGCAAAACAACGTTTGCTAGGTCAGCTAGTATTCTAATAATAATAAGGTACACAGTAAATCCAGTTGTCATATCTCTCGGTACATGATATAAGATGAGCGATACTTTTTAGTTCAATATGTATTCTGTTATCAAAATGTATACAATTATTTTAACGACGAAATAAAACTTTACTTTTCATCTATTGTTTCTCAGACGTTTGTTTTTAGTAACACCTAGTATGGGACTAGGATTCTCTGTCGTGAGTGCCAAGGACAATACAGAAAGCCAAAACTCATTTAAATGCTTTCCTTTGAATTCTTGAGTGGGCAATCCATTATTCTAACCTATGTGCCATAAGGGTCAATTTTGTTACTAAATCTTATAATATTATATAAAGCTGAAGAGTTTGTTTGTTTGATTATTTGAACGGGCTAATCTCAGAAACTACTGGACCGATTTGAAAAATTATTTTAGTGTAAGATAGACCATTTATAGAGGAAGGCTATAGGCTATAGAACATCACGCTAAGACGAATAGGGGAGGAGCAGCAGTAAAAAATATTGCGAAATCTGCAAAATTTTGAGCTTTCCATGCGTGCGCTGAGTAAACGGTGAAAGTTACACAAAAATCATGTATTACAATATTGTTCCCCTCTAAAAGATCTAAATAAAAGTCCGCGATAGCATATGTCTAGCTTTTAAGGTTAACCCACTATAATAATTTTTATGGTTATAAAAATAGTTCTTAAATAATAATTTATAGGGCAAAACAAAGTTTGCTGGTTCATCTAGTTAGTAAATAAAACTACAATTCAATTCAATCACATTTATTTCTTAGCAAAATAAATAATCTGTGCTCTAAGCGCGTCCCGGTGAACGATCACAATAAATAATTGTCAGTACAAAACATACTATAATACAGTTTATGTTCCTAACATAAAAGATGTGCTCCATGTTTTAAATTTAGTAAGAAAACATTTTTAATAAATATCAAGGAAAATTATCTTGTACTATTTGTTTACTGCAAATTAAAACTGTTTTATCTGAATAAGTACTTTGGTCACTAAGACATTTCATAACCATGTAATTATTGTGTATAAATGTGTTCAATGCGCAAATTATACTCGTAGTTAATAAATTGTTACGTGCGCTGACGCAAGCGCTAAAAGAGTGGAAGAGGCGACTCAAAATACGAAGACACATCAGAAAAACTCGAGCTTGTCACTTTTGGGATAAAGGAGTGATTAAAGAACTATCACATACCAAAATGTTTTCATATTTAACAGAATATTTCAATCTTGCATCAGAGAGCGTAACGCACTTATTATTCATCTGTTTAAAATAAAAAATAAATACCATTAAAACTAACCTAAAAGATGAGTTATTTTTAAAATATTATGAATTCAATTTCCTTAACTTAAAAAGATTTTGAATAATTATACAAATTTGTCAAAAATTTTATTAACGTGACTCTTTCAACTTCTATGCAATAATTAGTATACTCCAATAAATAGTATAACTCAATTATTTGTTATTCCCAAATTTAAGTACCCTTATCTGTATTTCTAACGTAAATTTATACGCAATCGTATATTTTCGTAATAGTAAGATACAGCCAAATGAATGTAATGTATGAAAATATTCCTTAAAATTAAAGTTAAGGGTATGTCCAAATAAGTTTGGGTTGTGTATAATTGTGATTACTTTAACATGCGCGAATTTTCCATTTTTATAGTTATTAGCGACACTTTCAATGTTATTAGTCACGCCAAACTTAATGACCTCTGCCCTACGCTCCGGTTGTATGACGTTAAACGGAGCTTGTGGGGAACGCGATTCACCGCTCGTTCTTATTTACCCCGTCAAGTCTTAACACGTAGTAAATCAGAGGAGTCGTATTTAACTAGCAAAATTAAATAGAGGAACAATAACATTGTGACCCTTTGGGGATACATTTTATGTAAATAGGTTAAAGTTAAAGCTCTTCAAAGCTAGAATTCTAACTTCCTCAGCTTGAAAAACTCCTGCATGACCTCATCCGTTACTTTAGCCCTCCTCGCTTGGTAATCTTGAACTATCGGAGTAAGTGTATCTATTGTTATTTTCTTCAATTCCCCTGTTAGCATCTCCCCGGACTCGTAAGATTTTTTTATCTAAAACAAAATTATATAAATAAACACACACACATTCACACTACGATTCCCTGACATTAGGATTTCAAGTAGAAACGTACACAAATGAAACTACATAAACACAAAACCCTACAAAAAACAATATTTTATTTTTATGCACATGAAAATATTTTTCAATATTTACATCCCTCTGTGAATTAATATTTCTCAGAAACCACTAACAATATTTAGAAGATACTTGACATTTACGCACCTTATATAATGAGCTTTTCTAAGATACTTGATATCTCAGGAAAGATATTTTCTAAAGTGGAAATTTAATAAACATAACCCTCCACCATTCACCGAAGCAGTGTGGTGGAATATGCTCTAGACCTCCTCAGTAGTAGGTTATTAATGCGTTGAGGGCAACGCTATAAGCTCTTAGCCCCACATTAGGATTTCTTATGTCATATATGTCATAGGTGCCAAGTACAACATATAAAAATGAGGATACATAGACATATTGTAAACAGAAATTTGAATTCGTCATTTAAATTTTCGCCCACTGGGTATCGAAGCCAGGACAGTCGACAGGCAGTCTAACATATTAAACATGTTTTATTATCATATTAAACATCTTCAGTGTTCTTACCTCAGCCAGTCTCTCGTCGTCTTCTAAGAAGAACGTTAAGTATTTGTAAGCGATGTCCACCTCCGTGTTACCGCCCTTCTCCCGGTGCTCTTCCACCGTCGCCTGACCACCGGAGAACGCGTACTTGTTGATCTAAAACGTAAATAAAAAAAAATTGAAATATACCAACTCTCAACCAACCAACTTTTTACCAACGAATCAACTCTCTATCAATCACCAACTTTTCACCAACCATCAAATCTTTAGCAACTACCGACTCTTTACGAACCAACCAACTCTTTACCAACAAACTTTACCAACCAACCAATTGTTTACCAACCAATCAAGTCTTTACCAACCATCAATAATACCAACCAATCACCTCTAACAACTAAGTTACAAACGACAAACTCTTTACCAATCTTTAACTGTTTCGTTTCATCGTTCATTAAAAAGGGATTACCTTGTTCTTAATCTGCTTAGGCGTGTCGCTAAGGAAGACGGTGGCGTTGGCGTCGCTGGCGGACATCTTGTGCTGAGCGCCCTGCAGCGCGGGCAGGAACGACGCGTGCAGCAGCGAGGGCTTCGGCATCTTGAGCCGCGCGGCCACGTCGCGCGTCATACGGAAGTACGGGTCTTGGTCGATGGCGCACGGGACCAGACATGGCAACTGATGGCACAATAACGCATTTATATTAACACTATAGTTGTTTGTGCTTTAATTTATTATTAAAAACGTGTATATAATCGCGGACTATCCGCCAGTTTCTGAAAGGCTGATCAACGAAAAAATTAAGAAATTCACTATCAAATCGATTGTCAAACGTCAATTAGGTTGCAGAAAGCATGATTATTCAGAAAATATTCACTAATCAACGTTTCAGAAACTCGAATTGACTTCATAGAACTTTCACGTTAACATGCGTGTTAAATGAACGAAATTTTGACGAGCCTTTCAGAGACTGGCGGTAAATGTTTTAAATTCAAACGGGTGCCCGAGAGTGGGTGCCGGTTAGAGTTTCAAGGGCAAATAGCTAAACAAGTAACAGTATAACCTGCTTTTGTATGTGAGTTAAAACAGCCCGTTACATATCAATCATTTATCAATATATTCGTGGACAATACTTTTAAACTGTAAGAGGTGGCCACGGTTTTTATAAATCGGGAATAACCTGCATAATTTATTATCTAATTGACTTGCCCATAATATTATTATACCACAACCTTTATCACCCTTTTAGAATAAAGTGTGAATAAACTTTTTAAGGATTTTGGTTACAAAGATATGAGTCTTAAGCCATTGCTTCTCCTCGATGTAAAAACTCCTTTCCGAAATGATGGCAGAACGAAAAAATTACTGAATTTGATTAAAGACTGGATTCTGTCTCGAGGGATCAGTTAATTGTTTATAAATGTCCTTGGATGGCCATGATCATTTAATGTCCAGTAGTTCTTGTGGTCAATGGAAAACGCGGTGTAAAGCTCTGAGTAGATGGCGCCACTATAGCTATGAGAAAACTATATGCATACAGTAACAGTATTAAGAACATAGTCTTATTAGATTTTGTTATAAATTAATTTTTCTTTATATAAGTATGTACATAATATATTTTTATATTCAAACGCATTAAAAATATATTATGATCGAGCGAAACATGTAATGAATTTAAATATAACGTAAAAAATAAACTAATCAAACAGCTTTATTCAACAAAATTGTTTTAATGTACCACAATGTCACAAATTCTAGTAACGCCACCTAGTAACAAACGTTGGCATCCACGTTCTCCATTGTTGTCTACTGTCATATTTAATTTGTTTAAAAATAAACATGTTTATAAAAAAACTATTATTTTGGCACTTACGACTTTGTTATCAAAAATGAAAGGGAAGGACGTAGAGAATGCAGGCGCGGCCTCTATCGAGGGGAATGTGATCTTGCCGATGACGTCAGAGTCGCCGAACCCAAATATGCCTTTCACTTGGTTAAACGTCACACACTTCTGTATCCTTAACATGTTTTGGTAGAACGCTGGACACTGGCTATAAGTGTAAACAAATTAGATTAGCAACGTAAAAAATATGCAAATTTTTAATAGCAACAATTTTTTTTTTAATGGACTTTTGTATTTTTTTATTATAATTCATCTTTATCTACACAAAGTAAAATACATATGTATATACCGAAGCGAAACGAGGGAGTTTCTAGTATAAAATATGATATTAAATATTCTTATCATACCCAATGAAATCTAAATCATTAAAAATGAATGTATTGGCCGGGTCAAATCCGATTGCAATAATATCCTTTGCATTATTAAAAGCCATTTGTCTGGCATCTTCTATTTTAATGTCTCTCCACAGTGCCTTCTCATCATCAGTCAGCTGGATGATTAATGGTACTTGAAAAACATCTTGCAGCCACCTGAAATTAATGAACAAAATTGTTTAGTAAACATATGCAGTAAAAGTTAATGATTAATATATAGAAATAAAACAAGTAGCCAGAAATCAAGTAATCCATCAGTTGTCTTGATTAAAACGTGAAACCGAATCTCCACACTTAGCAAGTACAATCTCCTTCAGCTGTGTAAAAAGTTATTAAAGTGTGAGGAACAAAAATAAAGATGTTCTACAACAACACGTCCTTTAGACATAAATATAATCAAGGGCAGTATATACATAAATCTCTGGCAAAATCTATACTTACTTGGTGAACATAAAAGGTATCATATGTCCAATATGCATACTATCTGAGGACGGACCTCGACCAGTATACAAATAGAATTTCTTGCCGGCTTCTATTATATTAAGAATGCTATATATATCTCTGTGAGAAAAGAAGATCCCTCGCCGGAGAAAGTGATGAGCTGAAATAATACCAACTATGTTTTAAAACATTTTGTATAGCCAACAAGCAAACAGAGAAACTAACATTATCAGGGATTATTATTGACTACAAATTGTAACACAAAGGAATCTATATAGACAATAAGGCTGCTTTAGTCAAGAAATAAAGTCCTTAATAATCAGCTCTATAAAGCTATATTCCAAAGACAAACAAATATTCCATTTATGTTATTTGCTAACAAAATTGTTAGCACTAGTACTATGGGAATGAAGCCAAATAATGCAAAGGTAATGCTGATGAGCGTTCCTGAGCTGATAAAGGTTTCACTGAGAGCAGTATCAGGATGGACTGCCTTCAATTTTGAAAGGAACCTCTTAAATCCATGAATCCTGATCAATTAATTAGAAAATTACATACACTGTAGGACACTATTGTGTATTGCAGATCAACATTAATGACGATCAATACAACCCTTATTCAACTCAAATGAAAACCACATCATTAATGTAAAGGTAGATAATACAGGTGTTAAGAAATAAACATAATTTACAACTATTATAAAATAGCGTTAGAGGAAACTATAATACACTAGTACTAAAAAATTAAACATGTTAGTTAAATATTTATTAGCTACATGGAAATACATTATTAAAACTCACCTTTCTTTCCAGTAACTTTTTCAAACCTAGCTATGACTTCATCATCAATTTTTTGACTACCAAATCGCTCTGGAAAATAATATCAAGTAACATTAGGAATAATTTTAGTATGCAAGGTAATCGAAGATCAAGAAATATTGTATTATCATAATAATTTAACAGAGAGCGCCTTAGTACATAGAACAAGATAAAAGATTGTGTATTCATTAAACATTAAGGTATCAATATGTCTAAACAACTTTACTAATTATGTAAAAATTGTATACTGGATGATACCTTGATCTCACCGATTAAATCAGAAATATGATATATTCCAGGACATTGTATGGATCATTCCAATAGTGTCTTATTGACAAGATCTATATACATATTATATGTATGGCCACAATAGATACAGTTGATAGCAATAGTATTCGGTAACATAACCCTTACACTGTAAATGGTAGTTTTTTGTAACATTCAAAAACCAACATGTAACAAAAATATTAAATGCACTTCTTTTACTATAATTTGAATTAAAACATTTTCATTAAAACACGTGTAACTGATGGTGAGTCAGTAAGTTGATAAGAAATAAAATCATTAGAGGTACTCACTAATCAATTTGTCATAATCAATTCCTGTTTCCGATTTACTGGCTACGTTCCACGGGTCTACAACATCATCATCTTCATTTACTGACAAATTGCTGATTTGCTCCTCAACCATCTTGACTCGTACTGTAAAAAAATGGCAATAAGACTATTATACTATGATCAAAACAAAAATAATACTTACACATACCTAAAAGAAAACAGTTTTTAATAAATAATAATGATAAACATAATGAAATATCGATGTTTTATATTAAATCAGAATAAATACCGAAATACAACTAACCTCTCGATGACTTAGTCTTCAAAATAATCTTAAATTACGATTTAATTAATAAATAAAAACATAAATGTATTTTAAGGTGGTATTATAAATATTTTTTAATTTTCTGTGTTAATATTTATTCAAGTTCTGATTAAACATTTTGATTAATACATAGACTTCGTGTTTCTTTCAAAATTGGAATACAATACAAATGTGCACAGTTGGAATGTAATCAAGCAATTAGATTAGACAGAAATCAGAATAATGACATTTGGTTTCGGCATGGAATTAAGGTTGACAATGACAAAATTGATTGACATTTTTAATGTGAACCACAGAATATACGAAGCAAAATGAACTGAAATGTCTAATCATAGTACATCACCACGGTCTAAAATAATCTTTAACTCATATTAAAATTGTATTGGCATTTGAAATTAAAATGAAGATGATGAATAAAACATAATATAATATCACTTGCACAATAACGACTTCACTATATAAAGCTACGAAATTGTAATATTTACCATATTACATGCTATTCTTAGATTATTAAGATTATTAGAGATCAGATTAACGATATCAATTCAATTATTTATAAAACATTCCCGCTCCACTCCTCTCCGCTTTTTTTATGGAGACTGGCCTAATTCCATAGACTCCGATATCTGTAACCAGAGAGAACAGCAGTAACGACAAATATCAAAATGCGACATATGACAGTTATTTGCCGTCTGCCATGCATTTGGCATCATTCAATTCAATTCATTTTCATTCATTGATAGAATCACGCGAAGCAAGATGTTCTTTTGCTGTTTATAAAAATAATAACTAGTGGCTAGTGTTTAACAAGCGTGCGCGTCTTTGTCTTGAAGTTTATGGCTGTAGTGTTAAAGTGGTGGTGACTTCAGTGTTCTTGATGGTTTCCGGTGACGATTCCAATGGTGGTCGTTTATCGCGAAAAACTACCAGGTCTCCGAACCGAAAATCTAAGAAGACCGATGCAGACCTAGCGAAGGGTTCTGCGTTGCGAAATGATTCGCAACCTTCAGTTCACAAAAGGAACCTTTATGTTGTTTCTTTCCCTATTATTATTCTTTTCAATATACTCCGTTCTATTTTGTATCAGTTGTTTATAGTTTTCAAGTACCTGTATTCAGCGTCGCACCGCTTTATTCATAAACCTCGTAAAAACGGCGAGTGTAACTTAGAAGTGGTGGTGAAAGACGGCGTGGTATCCACTGAAATAGCTGCTGGTGAAGAGATGTCTCACATACACAATGTGGGTCCTGGAGACCCATTGCTCGCCAAGCAAAAGCATCATCACAGGAAAGCATTTGAGTATATATCCAAAGCACTAAAAATTGATGAAGAAAACGAAGGTGAGATTTCGTTAATTTTTAACCAAGTTTGAATTTTAAATATTTGCAACAATAGTCAATTTAAGGGGCATTTTCATTTTTTTAACAATAATAGTCAAACATTGAATTTTATCAAAGTACTGCATGTTTTACATATGCATAACTCTTGAAGGTACTTAGTAGAAACTTGAAAATCTTATGTTGTATTTTTTATTCATAAGATATGATTAATGCTGTCATTTATTTGCATGCAGGGCAGAAAGAGTTAGCCATAGAACTATACAAGAAAGGCATTTATGAGTTGGAAAGAGGCATCGCGGTGGATTGCTGGGGTGGCCGTGGGGATGCGTGGCAAAGAGCACAGCGGTTACATGATAAGATGAAAACAAACTTGGGAATGGCAAAGGACCGATTACACTTCCTTGGTATGTGGCTAATTCATAATCCAATGTCACTGTCAAAATCTATATTCAAAATTTTCCACTGCTTGTTTAAGTTAAGCTGTTATATTGCAGTCCTGCTACTATCATTTATTTATCAAAATTGGCTGAGTATTTGCATGCTAAGCTTCCTTTCAGTTACAATATACAAAGTCATAACCACACAACAGTACATTGTCAACTATAATGTAACATTAATAAGGTTTAATTCAAGTTACCCATCTGTTGTCCCCAATGTAGCCAACCTTGTCGCCCTCAGTAAATTGGGCGTAGAGAGTGAACCAGAACGGAGTGACAAAAAGCCTACGGAGTCACCTCTAAAGGCGAGAAGGCCGTTAGAGAAGTCCAAGACGACGTTGCTATCGCATATCGAAAGTAACAGTGGTCAAACGAAGCCATCAAATGAAGGTAGAATACACAAAGATATGCTTAGCTTCGTTTGACGTAACCTACTGCAAAATAAAAATGAATTGTCTCATGAAAAATTCACTTTAGCCAAATAATAACAATTTTACTAGCTGATCGGACTAATTGGACATGACTTACACATCGATGTTTGCATGTGGGTTCACTGTGCTTATCACAATTATTCCTTTTGCTTTCTTTGTGACATAACACTTAACATAATGTGTTTCCTTCCTTTGTTCCAGAGTAAACAAATTTATTTAAAGCAATTTGCATAATCAAGTAGGTCAACATCAGTGACCGACTAAGTTATGCATAATATTATTGTTGCTTAATAAAAAATAAATTTGGTTAATCTTATAACAATGCAACACACATTTATTATTGTAATATATGTAATGGCTTTCAGTATGTGTATTTGGTTTTAGCATATTATAATTTTAAACAATATGATGTTAAAAATATTAACCATTCATATAAAATACATTTTCTTATGGCATTCCTTGAACATAAATGTTAATTGACATTTTTATACCTTTACAATAAAAAACTGTAAAATGAACTATATAGTTATGTATGGAATTAGGTACTACATATTTAAACCTTTTCTATATAAAGAGTAAATAGACATTTAACTTCGTCTCGGTTTCGTTTGAAACGCCGAGTTTCAATTATACCGCAATATGCTAGCCAAAGCTAATAGACATAGCTCTTTAAATGCTTGCAGTAAAGCTGTAAGCAAATAACCTTCTTACATATTATTCAACTAAAAATTTCAGTAGTTTTTTAACGTAAATTTAACAAGTTAGAACTTTCTAGAAACTTTTTAGAACTACAATAAAATACTCTGTTATTTGAAATTAATAAAAGTGTGGAAATACGAAGTGTGGAGTTGACACATACGATTAAATATAATTAATAATATTGATATGGTATAGGTAGCAAATAAGGTTTTCTCATTCAGCGAAGCGTGCAAGAAAACTTATACGGGAAAACTCAGACGTAATTCCAGCTCGCTGTAATCCGGTTTTCCGCGAAGCGAAGCGAAACTAGTATATCGGAGTAATCCCTTGAGCAAATATCCTTATTTCTTTGTCTTTAGGTGAAAGACTTCTTGGACATTTATTTTCCTGGCCTAATTTAAAGCATTCATCAAATCTCTTACTTATTTATTACCCCTTTCGTTTTGGGGATTTTAAAACTTGTACATCCGTGATAAATGTTAATTACCTCTTCATTCATCTATTCTTGAATGATTTCTCTTTGGTAATTACGAGATGTTCTCGTCAACTCTTTTTAGGCATAATATATAAGACATATGGTGCGGCCTCTGTGCCTACAATCAATAATCGTTTTACATTACCAACTGTTATTTAGTATGTATATGTTTTTAATTTCAATATTAAACTTGGAGAATATTTTTATACACTATAGTTGGGATTCTTTTTTAGTGTTAGGGGTAAGAACATATTAAACAAGTCGGTGAAATTGCTCTTCCAATTTACCAAACTCGTTTATCGAAAACGAGCGTCGTTGCAAACGTGAAAATGCAATCAAGATAATTTAGTTTAAATGTGTTTAGAAAAACACTAAGTATTTTGGAAACACATTATTATAAATATCTATTTAAAAGTGAACATTTTTAAGTAAAAATAAAGAATGGATAGTTACCGCCGAATATTCAATTACGACGAAAAAAATTGTCAATATGCAAATTACATGACGATTAATTTATTGATATTCCATGAGTGTATATTTGTATATGCATAAAAAATCCTCTTTAACATACAATATATGGAAAGTAAGTACTAAATATACAAAATATCCTTATCAACTTTCATTTTCTAAACATTGAACCCATAAAAAGATGTTATTTCTGAAAATCTGTCCTTATAAATATACATATCTCAAAATCTACCCATTTATTAAATTCTTTGGCCGCTTCGGCTGAAATGAATCAGTCAAGAAATCTTATTGAGTTTTCGGTATTCAAGAAGTCTCATTATATTTTCTAACTTTCTTTGAATACAAATAGAGATAATTTTCAGAATTCCATTTTAAACATGAATATAAATTGAACAACGATATATGTAACGAGAATACATTTTATTCAAATAACTATCGTTGGTTGTTATGGTACATAAAATAGTAATCCGTTGAAAATGAAAGCCAAGATCCAGACGTTCTAGTTTTACGGTATTATCTCCGGCGTACTTTCTTATTAATTTGCAAACTTTATTGCAATCGTTCGACGGCTGACCGTTCAATATATTAGTTTCAATACAATTAACGTTTTGATGTGAGCGCTTGTTTCCTTAGCAAGGCTTCAGTCAGGGCAATCCTACTTCCTGTATGTCCGTCCACACGAGGGGTTGTCGAAGAAAGCGATCATGCGTGTAGGCACGCACGGGAGCGTTTCCGTTCGACTTGTGTTTCCACAATGGTACGTCATGGATCAACGGCCGCCACTGGACTAGTTCACATGGCGACATCGGTAAAATGATTTGCTGTAGGTGCATAGATTCAATATTAGCTTCACACTTGCATAATTATAATGTTTCATATATATTGTATCAGGCTTTCGTTGTCCGAGTAGTTACATCACAAATCAGTATCCTACAGGAATGATAATCAATTAGTGAATGTCTAACCCTATTATCCGCATGTATCGATAATGGTCTCAAAAGTGTGTAAAGTTTGTCAATTCCCAATCGGTAAGCGTTATAACTTATCACGCGGTTAAAGGACATCCTTGTAATAGGACAGTTACTGATTGCCATAATGATGAATGATATCTGTATTGTGGGATCTTTCGCACACCTCTTAATTTATGATTTATCTGTCCTAGATATAGTTTTAACTTGCTCCAGAAAAGGAAAAGTCAAAATATTTGTCTCACGGCTAAGATATGCTCTTATCCAGTACTGAATGAACAGTAAATTAAACCGCTTCTAAACTGGCTCTTCAGGGTTGCGACTGAAACATCTTTCGGAATAGTTTCTTTAGAATCGTAGTTCCATAGTTAACTGACCATACCATCCCGTGTGAATTCCGCCAGGACAAAGCTAGGTGGGACAAAGCCTAACAACATGCAGAAAGGGGAATAATATAGTTGTGCAAACGTAATGAAATTTTCCATTTACATATAAATTTGGAATGTATAAATTTGAATATAGAACACGACAAAAAACTACTGAAATGAACAGTAAACAACACACGAGATTCCGTAGCTAGAATCGTCACATTTACGAACATCGGGATAAAATAATTGAAATGCAATTTTTATGGCCTTATAAAACGGCGCTATTTTGTTTTATTTCTGTCTATCTTGCCGTCAGGTACCGTTAATCCGCTTGCAATAGATGCGATTGGTTCGCTTAATAAAAAGGTACTATAAGTTCGACGTTTTAGCACGCTACTGTTAATATAATATTTAGACTATAATGGTGGATAAAACGGAGATTGTATGAAGATGTAGCTATACATTTACCCTACAAAAACAACTTGACACATTTTTAGTTTTAGTCAATTTAAAAATAATATAAAGTGTATTTAAGAATATTTTTAAATCTCTGTAGGAAAAAGCTTTAACGTAAGTGTAGCTACTTATGACGAGCTAAGAACTCGAAAGACCGGAAAACGTGGTGACCTAAATTTCTTTGTAAAATGGCATTTTGTTTCGGTAACATACGTATAATAAACAAAATTGAAAGTTTTGCATGTATATTCAAACAAAAGTAACAACGTCAACATGGTCATAAACCTTTTAATGTGCTGTATTCACTTACTAAAAACATTGTAGGCGGAGTTTTCACATTTTGATGAATACCCACGCTTAAATTACAACACAACGTACCTATACTTTTACTACTGTCTCATAACTTGTCTTTTTATAATTGGTAAACATTCGCAATCTAAATTAGCGTAAACGTTATTAGTTAAACGGTAACAAATTTTATGGCTATATACCTATTCGTATTTTATTTAGACATAGAGATAACTGGCGGAATGTTTTTACTATCTTTACAGATAACAAGCATCTACATACAGCGATATAGCTGATAGTAACGAGATTTAAGTATTCTATCGTCAATGTTACAGATGTAATAGAGATTTACTTAAAAATTCAGCTTAGTTTTTTTGCAAAGGGGAATGACACGGGTCTCGTGAAGGCAGGCTATTATAAAGGAGTCTTTGTTTGTTATACGTCGCCGACCTTGTCGGAATACTTGCGATCACCCACCCTTAATCGATTTTTTACCAAGCCTTAGGAGAGCTTTTTACGTGTCTGCCTGCATCTAGATATTTATATAACATGGTTAAGCAGTATTTTGAAGCTTTAATTTAACTTCCAAACTTGCAACTTGGAATCTTACAACTCAATTTTGAAGCAGATATCTTCAACCGATTGAGTTAAAATTTTGTATACACGTTTAGTTTTATATATGAAATTGAGTAATGACATTATAAATTGATAGTAAAAGTTTTAAAGGAAAAGTTTATTTTATTATTTTTAGGGCATTTAAATAAAAACTACTTTTTGAAAAAAAAAATTGTTACTTTTAATTTATTATTTTGAACTAACACACTATCTTTTCTTTCGAAAAAGTATTTCGTACAATGTTTCGCAATTACTGTGTATACTTAACGTTTAAGGATTATTCATTTTGTGTGGCCAACCTTGTGCTTAAAACCTTTTTAAATTTAATCAGACTTAAGGTTTTGAGTGTTCGATCAGCGTCATTCTTATTACGTACGAGTGTAATGAGAAACAATCATCAGACTGAGTATAAAATGACATGCATAAATAAGGCTTTGTTTACCCAACATAAAACAAAGTCGCTTTCTCTGTCCCTATATCCCTATGTATGCGTCTTTAAAACTACGCAACGGATTTTGATGCGGTTTTTTTAATTAATAGATAGAGTGATTGAAGAGGAAGGTTTATATGTATAATACGTTCACAGTTTTTCTGAAGTGTATTAAGTATCAGCATTGCATTTTTTTTTTCTTACAAACTGTCTAACTATCAACTTGTTGCCCTCTCATATTTTATATTATATTTAATAATATCAATGTTTTATTTATATTCTGTTACATATATATTTACCCATACATGCCTATAATTATTAGAGATGCAACCAATAATAGCGCCTTCGTCGATATCTGCTTCGCCCAAAGGTTGGCTGGTAGAGAATGCTCCAAGCATTAAGCCGCCTTTTGTACCACTCTTAACTGGTATAATAAAGTATAAATAAATAAATAAATTGCACCTGTGCGAAGCCGGGACGGATCGCTAGTAATATAAATAATAGGACTTTAACTCATTTTGGAATTGTAATCTATTATCACTAGTTTAGGTAAGGTTAGCAAAAATATTCATTCAAATATATACCAAAACCATCATCTCAGTGATATCCGTATCAATGGGTTCTTTATCTATCTATATCTATCTGGACAATGTGCAACAATTTGCAGTGTAATATTTAGTCGGTGAAATAGGTACCATGCGATGCTTATTAGGAAACGATTTTTGCACATCATCCAGTAAATACATACATACGTATATAAACTTTATACATATAAATTGATAAAGTAAAACCTTCATTACGAACCTATTATAGAATACGTTATCTGTCAAATAACCCGCGGGTTTATACGATATTTAATAGCAAAATATTTACGTATTCAATAACATCAAAAACTGACCCTCGTATAAAATTTTCGTTGGCGACATTTCACTAAACCGGAAAGCAATTTAGTAAACATGTTATTAAAGAAATGAAGAGGTACTTGAGTTTCCAAAGAAATTTTTTCATTTAAATAAAGTTTTATACATCGTAAAATTTTACCTTTTGCGTGGAAAATTCGAGGGCTAGCGTTTATTTTGCTTTACTGTACGTGACATATTTCCGAAGTAGGTACTTTTTACCTTATTTGCGTTTATTTTGCTCGGACGTATTTTGTAGGGGCACGCTAAGTCAAGGAATTTTTTATACGTTTAATTGGCGTTGGTTGGTTCGACTCTCATTTTTAATATCGTTTAAAAGCCCTACTCCACCATGTTAGGAAATTATGGAAAACCAGACACTTACTTATTTACTTACCTTTATTTTGCCCAAGGTAACTAATTAAAATGTAATATATGCCCATTGTACACTCAAGCAATAAAGGGTAAATAAATAAATAAAAAAATATGCGTAAATAAAAAAGTAAAATGCCGAATATTTTCTAGATCACGTGTAATACGTATACACTTCGCAAACATCAATTGTGACATTTGATTTAAATAATTGATTAGTTAACCAGAACTGTTAACTTTCACTCCGAATCGTATGTCAGATGCGATTTTATTTTCTGATTTATTATTCTCTAATCAGCGATTTAAAAACTCGAATTGATTTGACAGTGCTTCTATGTTTACATGTCGATTAATTCAACAATTTTTGAAAAGCCTTTCAGAAACTGGCTGTGAATTGCCCAGCTTTATATGTATTAGTTAGTAGCTATACACTTGCCACCCCATTAGTAATGCCAGCGCTAAGTCACTCGTAAGTTTTAGAATATTGTACGTACAAGCGACAATGACTAACACTAAGCTGCATTTAGTTGTAGTACATATTGGCTGACAGCCAACCGTTTCAGTCCATTGATCGTCAACAAAGCCACTTCAGAACAGAAATACTGAATCGAAATAAGAAAAACAAAAGCGAAACAGCGCAAAACATGAATCTGTTTAAGTAAATAGGTACATTTTATGCTAATATTGAAAGATTTACCGAAAACTTCATAGTCGTAATTGAATGCGGTACTTCTTCAGCTTTCTCTCAATTGCTCTACAAAGCCTAAATTATCTTTGCATTTTTTATTTGACAAAAACCTTGGAAAAAACTGGCTATGTAAGAACTTCTTATTTTCTTATGATCAAATCTCATTGTCTATAACTCTTAGTGTCCTCTTCATTTATGCATGAAGGTTAAGTTTTTTCCCGCTTGTAATGTTTTTGATTTGTTTTATTGATTGTTTTGAATACTACATATAACATTTTTTATACGTACATCTTTCTGTATATTTGATTCACAGTGGCCGCTATTTGTTCTTAAAGACTCACGTAAAAATGAATGTTCTTCATTTCTCAGACTACTTCATACAGTCTTTTGTCGCGGGACATAAACTGACTCGGTCTGAGAACGTTTTGTATTGCGGAAACAAAGTATGTACATGTTACATACATCATGGTCTCGTGAATACATTCGCGCGGCGAAGTTAGAGTTTAGTTTTATAGTACGGGGCGCTTTTGTCGTTGTTTTTGGTTCTTTTTTTTATCAATATTATTAAAAAAATTGCTGTGTCATCTAATCATAAGTGGTCTAATTATATCTACGAAGCGAGACGACCTAGAGCGATGCTATTTGCTACCACGGTAGGCAGTATTATTTTGCAGTATTAGAACTCAATTATACCAAGCAGTAAGGTAAAAACGTTAACCCATAGCAGGCACAAATTTAGTCTTTTGACGCCTCAGTTTGCAGATAAAAATCGATTGGGTTAAGGGTGGAGCCTTAGTACGCTAATTGATGTAAACAAAGCTCGACCTGACCTTATACGTTGAAGTCGTTTGCCAAAGGTTGCGGCTTACGCGGTGTAGAAAAGCACTAAATTTGTATCGAAATCGATTTCGACATATCACTGCAACTGATACGCCACAAGTACAGTGTTGTACTGCAACTAGAGCATATTGTTCTTGAATGGGGTCACATCATAAATGGCTCACTACTTGCACGCATACCTCCTAATCATTTGAGGTCCCGAAAACATCACACTCCAGGTGACATATTAGTTTCGAGACGGGGGTTGTTTATTGAATGGGTTTCCATTCTTAATTGTGTGTAATTTATATTTGTTTTATTTATGATGCTAACGTCATATTAGTCTCCCCATAGTTATTGATGCAAAATCGACTTAAGCAGACTACACATTGCCACATAATTGGGGTATAGCCGATTGGCTGTCGCAACTGCTGAACGGCAGCCGCGTGGGTGGATGTTGGTGTTCGGCAATTATGACTCCGAATTTGGTTTCGCAGCAGATGGTATAGATAAAAATGTTTGTACGTTTTGTCATGAGGGGCTGGGGAGGGGGGGGGGACATATCGATAGACGCTGGTGCCATTTGACAGTCATCAAAGTCATAAACATGCCGACAGCGCCATTTGGGTACGATTAGTGCCGATACGTGGCGTGCCGCATCGTTTTGGCCTATATTAGATACTATTAGACAAAGTGATTTTTGTAACCGGATCAATCAACGTGTCAATAAATATGGTGATACCCTTAATAAACCAGGATTTTTTAATAAATCTATGTTGTATTGGTAGGGTAAGTCCGGGGTAGTTGGCCATAGTTTTTTCTAAGCTCTATCAAAAATCAAATACTTATGTTTCTGTAATTATATTATTTTTTTATTAAACTTTAACTAATCAACTATGATATTATAAACATAAAAGTAACAATTTCTAATAAGATCACCTTATTAATTTCAGTTTTTTAAAAATCACAATTGGCCATCTCTCCCGGGGTATCCGGGTGTGATGGCCATGGCATTAAAGGTAAGATGGCCATAACTTAATTCTATGCTTATAGTTACTCTTTGGTTTAATTTTTAATTTTTAAGTCTTCTTTTCTCCTCCTCGCCACATCTGGAGCATATCGATTCA
>DWJN01000689.1:0-21787 GCA_018248895.1 Carystus phorcus
AGGGCTGCCGGATGTAGTAGCCTCTTACGACATCCCTCCGGCGAGGAGTTGGGGTTAGTATTCTAAGCCGCCCCAACACGGCTAAAAGTTGACCATATTACTCAGAGTTAGTGTCTGTGTTTGTTAGTGACAGTGTTTAAGTGACTCATAGAAGACAAGAACAATGTGTCTATACCTTTAGAGATAAGAAGTGCTGTGTCAGTGGATACTCTCTTCGCTTTAGTGTATTGTAGCAGTTTAAGTGACCATTAGATTAGATTAATCTTTCTATCATTGCTTAAAGCCATCGTAATATTGATAAAGTATTTCTTTGAGTGCTTCATGTAAAAAATACCACTGTTTTATGTTATATTGTTATGTCAGCACTACAAATGATTTCGTTTTTTCTCTTAATACGTCAGTACAACCTTCTCCTGATCGAATGTTCTTGTATTTGATTTATGATCGCTGTTTTGTTTTGTTTTCTTTTTTTCACTGGGAAATCGTGTTACTTATAGAAACATGTATTCAGTTGGGTATTTATATAACTAAAATATTTATTTTCGCCCTTGTGTGTCATACAATACTAATCTTTATTTCAGACCACCTGCTTTGTGATAAGGTTTTGCAATTGCAATATTGTCATTGCTGATATTGTCTATAGTGAAACCTGTACTACTACTCTTTTTAGAATCAGAATATCTTTTTAGCTCATCTGGTTAGATAGTGATTAATAATACTTATAATATTGTAATTATAGATTAATCACAAGTCATTAATGATCCATTACAGTGCAGTCCTCATTATTTAAGGAGACCTTGATCATACTCCACCAATTTTTTCCAGTGCGGATTAGTGGAGAGGTTAATACCCCCAGATGCTACGACTTGTACTACGATGTGAGTGTCTAAGCGTTTGTTTTCCTCATTTCTTCTGTCCTGTATTTCATTATACAATAAAAGGGTAATAAAAAACGCAATAAAATTATAAGTCTTACGACCAAGGCATTAGCAAAATTTATCGCTTTTATTAAAAAAAACTTTGGTAAGGGAAACAATAAATAATAATACACAAATGCTAAAAATCACCAATCAAAGTAATCTATATGAGCGCAAGAGTTGACGTTCCCGCAATGTTTCCTGTCAGTGAGAGCGGGACAGTCGCGGCCGGTCTTTTGTCTCTGTCTTACAACCCGCCTCGTCCTGAACTTCTCTCCAAAACCACAAGTCACGGAGCAAGCTGACCACTCGCTCCAGTCCGATACCAGGCAGTCATCAGCTGAAAGAGTAATCATACATTACCGAAGCAGGTTCTTTAAAGAACTTACATAGTCAAGGCATTCAAAGTGGTTCCGTTTAACTTGTAAAGTTGTTACTTAAAGTATTGGAAAAGGCTGAGCAACGCAGTGAACAAATGATGGTTCTAGAACTCAAAGTTGCAAGATAGGTTCTGTTTTGAAATCTTTAGGTTTGTAGCTTTCAGAGCACAGTCAAATTTGACGTAGCACATTTTTTTATTACTCGCTTTCTATAATCTTACCACGCGCTTTAAATTACCTCTTTATTATGATCAAGTGAAAAAAAGTTATTCCTGATTTGTGTTGTAAATATATAAGGGAAAAAATATATTAATCAAGGCGCGTTTTAATGAAACCGAATGCAATATCACACTACACTAGCCCCAATTAATAGTAAAGTTTGTTATCCTCCCCTACTGTGTCAACAACTTATAATTTCCATTTTGGGTCAAGGATTGCACACGAATACTACTGAAGTGGTATACGGTACGGTCTCCAGAATTAACAGAGTAAACTCATTAACAATAACTTTCTAGCTTTTCATTTTTTCGTCACGCCACAAGAGCACCTCACTTCGCTCAAAAAACAAGCTTACATTAATTAGAGTACGAGCACTTTGGCAGCGGAAATATGTAATTTAGAGAAGAGAACAGTGTTCTTGACATCCTTGGCACGGGCGCCACTTGCGTCTGCCTCTCCGTGCTATATTTTAAGCAAATACGATATGTGCGAGTAATTATGTGTTCCTGGTATGTGTCGATGTATATTTGCGCCATCTATTATCTTTTACTGTCATGATAGTATATATCTACACTAATATAATAAATTCGAACAGTTTTTTCGTATTAACGCACTAACCAGAGCAATAATTACCTCATCACCTAGCAGGGTCAGTTTCTGTCGTCTCTTACGGCATCCAGACAGCAGACAAAGATCTGCCGTCATGGAATTGGGGCTAGTATTCCAGTTCGCCCCAATACTCTCAAAAAAACTTAACTACAATGCAACTTACGCTGAATCCTATTGACGGCGTGATGCAACCGTGACCTGAAGTGCCTTGGCAGATGCTTCCCCAGCCCCAATCTTCTACCGTGAGCCACCGCTAATACTACGTCGTCCATATTTTTTAAACCGGTGTCGAATTCTTTTACTGTAGTCGTCCTGGAAATTATCATTATCATATACCTAACATGAAATTGAAGTGCTCGCATCGATCCTTCAAAATCGACTGAGTTAAGCAACTACGGATTAGTATCAAACGTGTCTCAAATTTTCTTGTGCGCTTCTGTGCTTCGGAGGGCATGTTAAGAGCATGTAGGTAGATGTTGTTAGAGGTTTTTAGGCGATATAAAAACCCTTCTATCATTTTACACTGTATCAAAGCGATATATGCTCTAAGCCTCTTTAATGATGAGGAGAGACCTGTGCCCTGTAATGGACAGTTAATGGGTTGAACTAACATGTATATTATTTATTACTACAATAACGTTATGTAAAGTACAGAACTTGTTTTTATCGCTATTGTGATTGATGATAAGGATGAGTTGCGAAATTCAGAATTACGTGAACTAGCATTCAAAATTAATGTTAAATATGAGTCTGGTACATAAATAGTTACAATTTTTTAAACGTCTTCGTAAGATAAAATATTGTGTTTATAAATTTTTTTCACGTTCCCAAATTATGAACACAGCTGCGAAATAAGAAATTCCTTCGCAAATATAGTGAAAAATCTCATAAAGTCTCCTTTATTTGTGTCTTATGGTAATTCTGATACGTATGAAGCATTGAACTGTAGTATTTTGTCGTTCTTATTATCTACTTAAATTATTTTTATGGCAATTTTATTTGCATCTTTATTGGTCCTTCGGCAATGAGATTCGACTCTGGAATTTCTAATCAAATACGTGATATCAGGTGGAGTCCTTTTTTTTAAAAAAACTTGAAAAGTAATTACATTCGAGGTATCGCGTCATGATTTAATCATAAAATAAGTTGCTGTGATAATAGAGCTTAAAGCATTTATTTATTGACTAATTCTTCCGCTTGACTTTGGTAATCTTTAATCTAAATCGCTGTAGGTATGGGAAAGATATAGTGATATGACGTCTATTCCTATTCAAGTAATTTTGGTATTACATAAATGGTTTAGTATGCATAAGTATCCTTCGATATATTAAAAACCGCGTCAATATTAATACAGTAATATTTCTACGATAACACGACTGTAAGTTAATGAAATATAAGTTCGACTAGTTTCAGACCTATCCTACGTCCTTACATCAACAGCAATAGGATGCATCGAGCCTACGCCTGCGAGTCGTGTTACCATATGAAATATTTATTTAGACACTCATCATTTATTCAGTAAAATTTAGCTAATAATTGTACGTGTAAAATAAAAAGACGAACAGAACCAATTGCTTATGTTATATTTAAACTTAAATTTTATTGGCTTTCGCTTACGCATTATAAAAATTTAACAATGTTTCAGAACAAATTTAACAATATTAAAAATGTTTGAAATTTAATTAGCATGAGCCATACATATGTAGCGATGTTGGGCATTTAGTGACAAGATTCGAATACATTAATAAGTATTTGAGAAATAATAATTATTTGGGGTTTTATTTAGTATCGCTACTAAAACGTTAGAGAGTTAAAGTTCTAGGAAACTCTTTTAAAAATATCTCATATCCCCACGCATTGTCCTATTCAAAGTGAGACCAATTATCGCTTATATTTGAGAAGCATCTTAAAGTGAAAAGGGCTCATAGTTTCCGCTTCCGCTAAAAATGCCGAGAGTATAAATTAAAAGTATAAATTGTACTAATAAAAGCATATTAAATTATAGAACTTACGTGATAGGAGATTTTGTTACAACAAGAACATTGTTCTCCGGGTTGTTAGGCTTAGGTGTGCCAACGGGATCTTCTTCCACATCCTTCAGCTGTTCCATATAGTTCTTAGTAGTGAGTTCCTGCTCGAGATCGTAATTGTCAACGATGTTAACTTTCCTCCTGGGAGATCCTTTGCGTTTGTCTTTCTGTTTCAAAGCCCCCAGTAACTCCGCACGCGCAAGATCGTTGATTTCTTTTGTTGAATATTCTTTTACCTGGAATTGACGATTGAATGATGTGAAACACTTGAGTGAATATTGTACAAAAACTATCGGCGCAATATTTTATAATGTTTTTAGTGAGACTAAATCGATATAAGACTATATTCACAATTTTAAACAATCTGACTGATCGAATTTTGACTATTTTGATAACAAAATTTTTGTAAGAGGCTACAGAAGTCATTGGTAGTTGGACTTTTCTTAGAGTTATCTTTTCGTGAAAACCGCTGAAGGCTGACCGAAGAAGGCTGGGTATCATCCCCTTGCTTGAGACAGCCGCGAAAGGATTGGTCGTGTTCTGGCTAGAAGCTTGACAGCCAAGAGTTTCTTTTCCAAACCAAGCGGAACTTTCTTGGCCGGCAGCGCATCTGTAATGACTTTGATGTCGCTGATGTCTATGGGCGAAGAATACCACTTACTATCTTGTGGCTTGTCTGCTCGTTTGTCGGCTATTTGTGTAAAAATAAAGTTATTCATATTATCTAATATGAGAAATACCAAGTTGACGTCAAATTGCTTAGACACTACCTACATTTGTATTGTATAGTAATTTCATGATTCTGATTCAAATATCAAGCAGTTTCTTTAAAATATTAAGGCTAGGTTCTCGTACATATCATTGATTTAATTCGCTCTTTATGTAGGCACCTGTTTCATTTGTTGTTTTCAGTGAAGTATCAATTTGTGCCCTGGTTTATACAGTGTCATTTGAAATTCATATTAAAGTATAAAACTACAAAGATGATAATTCATCATAATTTTACATGTCAAAGAGTGACGAGTCGTGAATACAACAAAGTGAGGTTTTATTATCCCTCTATAATTAAGTTATTTTGATAGCCTTTGCCAAAGACCCTGTGATACACGCCATTGTTAATGGTTCGATTAAGCCAATAATCCTGGTAGATAGTAATAGTGTGATCCTTACTCCTTATCGTCCATTTTTTATTACATTCACACTAATAATGAAACAGTAAGTGGTAATTTATATTAGTACATCAACAGCCAATAAATAAAGAGGGATCAGTCACCTGGTGGTAAATCTTTTATTTGAACAGTATAATATTATAAATAAGTATAATCTGAATCAGGTCAGTGAGGTAGAGTCACCTATATGAATAAATTAAGGGCCGTTAAACACTATAATCTATGCAATAGTATCCACTCAGGAAAAATCATTTTCAAGGGAAAAAATCTTCAATACCGTGTAGCTAGTGGATTGTAAAACATCAAGTTAATTAAGTTACATTGTTTAGCGTTTAACTTCAATGATGTATTTAACCGCGTTGTAATTTAACGCGATACGTTAATAGTGTGGCGGCATTGCGGCAGAGGGCGTGAAGGTTCGTGCTCCGTTTGCTGAATAGATTCAAATGCTAGATGCGGTTTAGAAAAATTAACTCATCTGAATACGCCTCATTGAGGAATAATTTTGGAATTTGTTCAGAAAAATATAAAGTTTTAGTTAGGAAAATGCTGTAAATGTTTTTTATTGCAGATCCCGGAATGATTTAAATAAACTGGTTTTACAGATTTGATTTCCTTTCCACCAATCAAAATTCAGGAACGTCTAATTTTGAGAATATACTTTCTGATCTCTGATGTCATTATAACCTACCTTACTGAATTCAACTTTGGCTATTGCCGGCAGTTCCCTGATGGTTGGGTAGTAGAAGCCAGCAGCCGGGTGATTTGGTTCTCTGGGTCCGTGTTTAGATACTGGGCCTGGGGGTATTGTCTCCCAGCGGGGCGCAGTGAATGTTAGTCCACTGGCTGCACCGGCATCTAGTGGTTGTAACTAGAAAATAATATTAACGCATTGTCATAATAATTTTGAATTACAGAGGGCTTTATCTTTATTGAGTCCAATCTCTTGCTCGAGGTTGCGCCCTATTGAACAACAGATGTGGCCATCTGGTTTCACCTGTAGGAAGGTACTGTTACTACCTAACTTAATTGTTGCTACCATTAAATTTAATCATGATGGAAATCATGCATTATGGCAGAATCCTTTCTAAGATCAACTATGAAATATTTTCTTAATCTTTTCGGATGCAGAACCGAAAAATTTGTATATAAGAGGACGAATAGATAACGCTTTTAATGTTACGGATGTGAATGGGAAACATTGACTACTGACCATAAAGAGGCTCGTTAGCTCGTTTTTTTTTAATTCATAATTGTACAATTAATGAAGTATGGTTGGCGTCAATCGGTGTGGAGTGAATATTACTGCAGTGAACTCCAGTTCAAAAGTGGATATTTCTGTCCATAAACGTCTGAGTGCACAAAAATTAGAAAGACAAATACACATACAAAAAATATCTGTTAAAACTATTATAACCAGTAATAATTATAATTTATACGAAACTTACATCTAAAGTAACTTGGTCAACCCAGGAGTCATCAATACACAGATCCAGACTATCCAAGCCAATGAACCAGTCCGGGGACGGTGTAATGCGAGATATCATTGAAACCTGAAAAATAAAGAAAAATTGTAACTAGAAAATAAAAAAAATCCAATTTTCAGTATTGAGGATTATATTAGTACAAGTGAAAATAGATCATAATGTTGGTTGTCTATATTGGGCTAGATATAGCACACCTGTGAAAAGGGCTTGTTCTACCTTCCGTAATTAGATGGGAAGATTGTTTAATTCCATAAACTATAAAGTTTAATTGTGAGTTTAACTTTGGGCTATAATTTTAATCTTTCAGATTCGTTGGCAGGATTACCAATTTAAGTATGGGTTAGTGATGATTACTAATGAGTAAGATGGAATAAGTGTAAAAATAAAATAAAATAATGCTTTATTAATCACAGTATTGCAATTTACAATTTACATGATACTTCCTTGATGAGAATGAAGAGTATTAGGGTATTATCCCTGTATTAGCGAGATAAGTACCCACACTTTTGCAGAAATATATACCCACCAAACTATGTCCTCCATCAACGAACACCATATTTTCAGTTTCGCCCGTGCCCGCACTGACTGCTTGTGCAGAAAATTGATCGTAGACCTTAGGTTCTTCCTCTCCTTCTTCCACCAGGTCATCCAGTTTGCCATATTGGGCAAAATTTCGAACTGATTGCTTTGCTACATCTCCTACATGGTATAGAGTGTAGGAAGAGTTGTGGGACTGACCTGGAAAATAAGAAACAGCTGTAGTTGATTAATAAGCTGAAAAGCCACGTGATAGTATAGGGTTACCGCCGCCCATGGAAACCAGCAGCACAGAGGGTATCACAAAAAGAAAGATAGGTAGTACTGGCTTTCAAGCCTTCAGTCGGAATACAATAGGTTGTTTGCTGAATCAAGTAAGCTAGTTAGCCATATGGCCTTCACAGAAAGACAATATTATCAGAAATAATATTAGTGACTTCATAATAATATAATCTTTACGAGAATCTCTGCAAAAAAGCATGGCCGATTGCTAAATTGCCAATTGATTGCTGTTGCCTTTATGATACCCTCGTCTAACGGCATGGGATTGAGGTCATACTTTAGGCCGATTCGGCTAAAAATATGTATTTATAAATCTAAGAATAATTGATAGATAGGTAACATTTTTTTTAAATAATAACAAGTCAGCTTGAATTTAGTCCCGCCTGATGGTAAGTGGTAGTGTATTTAAATGTAGTTTTACTCTTATGCACTAATGTATATGTACTAATGTACTAATTGACGAATTAAACTTATGTATATGCAACTAACCACATCGGTATTTACATACATAGTAATCTAGAACATTGGAATATAAAATAGAAGATGCAAGACCATTCTAGAGAAATTTAGGTTCAATTTAAAGATTTGAAATTTGCGATTTCCCGGCGGCGCTTTGATCCCGGGATTTGAAAATGCGAGCGATTTGTAACAACTGAAAGATATATAATGTTGGCGTCTTTCTGGGGAAAGACTTATTTATTGGGAACAAATATGAATTAATCTATGGAAATAATAAAATATTTTTACGCACTTGGTTTGTATACCAATAATGACTTTGTTTAACGTGATTTGTATAATTTCAAATAACAAAAAAATTTACTTCATTCAAATATACCGATTTCTGAAGTCAATTAGATGCCTGTTATTAGTGATAACTCAACTAGTAATCATTTTTTGAAATTTAAATGGAAATACATTACACGTACCAGCATTCGAATATGAAAAGAATAATAGAAATCGGTACACCCAGTTTTACTGCCAGTTATGCCATACTTATAAACACAGTTGAATTTAGAATCGTCTCCTTATTTTGAAGTCGGGAAAAATACCAGCTCAATGTTATAAATCACTGTATCGGGTACTAATCGAGAGATATAGATTTCCTGACGGCAATCCAAGACGGATTAGTGCTTTACTTAGTACATTGAATCGTAGGATGTACTTTTGATTACGGTAACCTATTTTTTCGCAATAAACAATAAAAAATAAAATACATGTTATCTACATCTACCTATAATATAAGATAATATCTGCCTTACTGAGATATCTGTTGTTTATGGACTGATTTAAATAATATTTTACTAGCGACCCGTCCCGGATTCGCACGGGTGTAATGCTGATACTAAATACACTACAGAAAAACTGTGAACGTATTATACATATAAACCTTTCTCTTCAATCACTCTATCTATTAAAAAAACCGATTCAAAATCCGTAGTTTTGAAGATTTAAGCATACTTAAGGATATAGGGACAGAGAAAGCGACTTTGTTTTATACTATGTAGTGATAAGCTTGGTTTGGAATAAATTTAACATAACCAATATAGTTACGGCAAAGATAATATTATAAAATATCTCTTTACATTAAATATATTTTTTAAATTCAGTAACAATTCATATGGTGTCATGTGGATACGTGTTAAATTATCATAATCGATAGTACTCGGTCATAGAATGGAATAGCGATGTGTTTATGTACAATTAGTTCAGTCACAAGGGTGGATTGTGCACATTACTGACCTGCATATAAGTCTAGCATATAATCAATGTCTTGTATCTCTCACTGATGTTTACCTTTCACTTCAAACCAACGCCCGTGTCTCACTTCACAGCATACTTTCCATCTTCGCTTTTTTCATGTTAATTAGTTTCAAAGTATACAAAGGCATATTTCTAAATATCTATGCAAAACAGCCGTTTTTATAGTAGCAATTTATCATTCATGAGTATTTATAATTATTGAAGTGCCTAATATTTGTTTAGCATAAATAGAATTTTCTTTGATCTTTTTTTATTATTAACAGAAAAGAAATTAAAGCTTTGTGAAGTACTCGTATGCTGTGATTAGACGTCAAACATTGTTTCAGCTATTTTAAAGTTATTAAGTCCCTAGATAATTATTCTGTTTATTTGTATTTGATTGCCGCGTTAATTTAACATTATAAATACATGTGTTATGTACTTTATATAGTAGCCTTTTCTGAGACAGTAATTTTAAAGTACTTTACCAAACGTTTTTCTTTATGAAAACAAGTGGTTATAAGCGATTTCTAATACAAGCACGATGTGAACCTAAACTCACCCAGTCTCGAGGCTAACACTAGTTAAAGTTTAAAGACGTAATAGGTGTATAAGTAAGAAAGACGTCATATGTGATTGTGACGCCCGTAGACGTCCGTCCCTAAATATACTATTAATAATAGTTTTAGTATTTTGGCATACTTGGAATATTTGCTGCCCAAAAGGTGAATGAACTGTCCTATTTATAAAACGAAGAGGCGTCTTTAGCATCGTTTGTAAATAGATCTTATTGAAATCCCTTTCAACTCTTACCTGTTATATAAATTTCTGAGCTATTCCTTTAATCATTTATTTTGTACAAACGTGATCAAATTTAATGTATCTTTTATTTTTATCTTGATAAGATAACGGTGTTTTGTTGCTTTTAGTAGTCTTTTGAAGGTGATCATCGAAGAGAAGTGAATTTAAAGTTCTAATGAAAGCCAAAACTTGAGAGATTACTGATTAGCAATAGAATTCATTCCAGTACGAACTGATATCTTGATATTTTTAATATATTTTTTATTTTATTTTATTATGGTAACCAACAAGACAATACATTGTTCTTAAAGATAAATAAATGAAATCTTAAAACTTAAAACTTAATGTATTCTTAATTGTAGGCTACCTAGGCATGCATTGTGGTCGAGCTTATTACATATTATGTTACAAAATTATATAAAACTAAATCTTCTATTTAAAAACTAAATATTTTAAGTAAAATTATATTCAATTATCTTAGTGGATAATTTATATTTAAGTTAATTATACAGGGATCGTATAGATTGTATAGACACTGTTTAATATTAATTAAACAATATGTTACTAAACAATAAATATACAATAATTAAGCCATCACAAGTGTATGATTTAAAATTTTCGCACAACCCTGAACTAGTGCGTCTTTTCGCCTTTTCCGATTGTAAACGGACAAAAGGATTTTTTGGTGAAAAGGACAAATACTTTTGAAATGCCATCTTGAACGAAGATTTATATCCCAGCGGATAATTTAATATCGTATTTCGTAATAATGGAGCCTTCGCTTTGTGGTCACGGCCGATGTGGTTTCATATATGTTATTTCTCTTAACTCATGTCACAAACACACGAGCCTAATATAATATTTTCTCTGTTTCTTAAAATACATATTTTTAACGGTCTAATTGACTTCAAATTATGATTTGAATTTAAATTAGGGATAGGAAAATGTTCGAAATTTTGGATTGAATGGGTAGTAATAAACAATATGTATTATGGATTGTATATGATATTCACTACTGGTCTGGAACCACTGCTGATAATTATATTTGTCTTCAATCAATCATTTGTGCAATTTAGAAAGAGGTTGGTAGCTAGACGGGCTTGTAAAATACTTTAAGAAAAAACAAACACTGAGATGAGAAGTAGAGCCCAGCTCTCTCCGTTAGAAAATACCTGGACCATATATTCTTTTGTTCAACAGGGTTCAACATGGGTAGGGGAAATTGGTTTGGACTTGAGAACGGATGGCACCTGGTCTTAAAACGCTAGGTACATTAGAATGGAGGCTATGCTTTGAAGAAAGGGAAATAGGGCGGTGGTAGACCGAAATGAAGAAGATAATAAGTACGCAATCGATACATAAAAAATAATAATTAAATAACGCCCATAGCCCCACATTACGATACCCCGTTTCGTGGGTGCCATGGACAACACAGAAAGACAATTACACATACACCCAGATCGAGACCAGAAATTTGAACTTATCATTTAAATTTCGGTCTCGCTGGGAATCGAACACAGGATCCTTCGAACGGCTGTCCGGCGTGGTGACCATTACGCCACGAAGGTCAGAAGATGCATGACAAGCTTGACAGTAATCTTCAACACCCAGAAAATCGACTCGTTATACATGGATCTCCGGTCTGAACAGTGATGTGGCGTTTGCACTACACGTTACACGATTAAATACCACCACACCTAAATCATGCTATCGAAGTTTTCTACAACGTTTGCACATACAAGTTCCGAACATCAACAGTCGGAGCTCGGCCACTCTCCAGATAGTTCACCTGGCAAGAGAGCTTTCTTTACTAAAGATTAATGATTGTTATTTACCAATACGTTTGTTTAGTTTACAAAACTATTTGAATTTGTTTTCAGTGATTCAATTTTATATAGAATTTGTTGACAAATTCGGATGTTTGAATCGTTGTGATCTAAATATAAACGAATGAAAATAGATAACGGAATAAGGTCTAAACTGGCGCAGTTAATGTAAAGATTTTGAGCCGACAGATGTCTGTCTGGGGCAGTTGTTGGACATTTAAATTATTACTTATATATATAACTTTGAGTGCAGCTTTTAGTATAAAGCTCGACTCAGATGCTAGAAGATTTTTTTAATTACATATAAAAACAAGACAGATACTTCAATCATTACACAATATTATTATCTTTATAAGTACATAGTTGTTACTTGATTATCTGGCAGTTTATAATTTTCTCCTACTTATCGTAGCTAAATCGTCTCTAGTAAACAATACAAAACAATTCTTGACGATCCTCTGTAAGACTATAATAGACACACTGACATTTTGTTTCGTCGTAATATTGTTATAGTTTATCGTTTAACGCACTAATAGCGTAATAAATTCCATCAAGTGGAAGGTAACGCTTGGCCCTTCTGAAAGAATCCTTTGATAGCATCGGCTCTTTTGTGCGAAGGTTGAGCGAAGACAAATAAATACCGTCTTATCTCGTGTTCCGGGGCAGGCGAAACCGCGAAATGTCACTTAACTCCGAGATAAAAGGATAAAACTTCTTTCTAGTGCTTTCTGGGCATTCCCCATTGTCTTTGGATTGCTCTAATTACATAAATAAAAGTTTTCCCCCGATTCGTTTGTGGGGAACTCGACTGATGAATGTGCAAGGGTCGAATATTGCTTTTACTGTGCGCTATAAAATGAAAAAGTTATCGAATTCAATTATATCTCTGATATAATAGGAACTTTAAGATATTTTCTAGTTATTCTAAAGATGTCCACTAATATGTTACATGTTCTGTCTATTTCCAGAAATTACATAAATATAAAAATAAGATTGTCAGTTTGCGTTGGTCTGGGTTGGTGATCATTGCGGTGATGGTCTAATAGTTTTATGGCTTACACTTACCGAAAACAGGAGACCATTGAGCCTTGGGACGATGCAAGGGGTAATCCTTTGGAAACGTTTCTTCACTCCACAAATATTTCACAGTCACTTTATAAACTGCCATATCAACGTCACATCCTGTACAAATGGTTAGGCCCAACGCCACTAGAAACAAAATGGCGGCCATTTGCGGCGCGGACATCGTAGTGAAAAGACGTGTGTTTTGTTTTCAGGTGTTTTTTTAACACTTTTAGGCGATAATCCGTCGAATTGAATAGTTAGTAAAGAGAAGTTTTAATTTCACGGTTTCGTAAACTCAAATGTTTAATTTGGATTTCATTCCGGCTCTTTTCGCGTGCGTGCAGCGGCGTTGAAGAGTCCTCGTGGACTTTTCTATTTTGAGCCCTCTTTGCTCGCGGACAGAAATAAACAGTCGGGTGACGATTCGTTGTGTGGAGATTTCTGTATCTGTTTCATTTTGAACGAAAACGAAAGTGACTGTGTTGTTTGAAATTTAATTTATGTAGCCTAGTTGCGTTGCAAATGACCGAGATTTTATTAATTACTGACTGTCTGTAACCGACGTGCGTTGCTATATATTAAATTTTTTTTAAGAAAAGTCAGCATATACATACATATACATATACATATACCATGTCCAATCGATCAGTAAAATTCAACATTTTCGACTGTAGTCATTAACCCCCGATCAATATAATTGTGGAACCCAAACCGTCTTCAGACAATTATGAACAAAGTTACTAAACACATCAGTCTATCTCCTACCTTTTCAGAGTCTATAAAAGACATACAGACAAAAAAAATATATATAAAAACATTTTTACGGCAAACAAAACTTACTTTACATTAAAACAAAACTGATAAGTAAACTATACATACATATATTAGTGTTTGTAAGACTAAACGCCAGTTTCTGAAAGGCTTGTCAAAATTTCGTTCATATAACACGCATACTAACGTGAAAATTCTATGAAGTCAATTCGAGTTTCTGAAACGTTGATTAGCGAATAATTTCCGAAATAATCTTGCTTTCTGCAAACCAATTGACGTTTGACAATAGATTTGACAGTGAATTTCTTAATGTTTTCGCTGATCACCCTTTCAGAAACCGGCCGTAAGTATTCGTAAATTATTTGTAATTACATAAAAAGACTTACAGCTAATATTGTATGAATTTTCCATTACACGCAAACGTCGCCCAAATTGTCTCACGTAAATTTTGTGACATGCCTCACAGTGGCTAGAAATATGCGAGTATTCCATTAACATTTCGTCGGCAAACAGACGAGTAACGGAATATAAGGTGGTCTTTAGTAACGAGTACGTGTTAACATTTCACAGATCATTTGTCACGAGTTCTAACCGACGAGTATCATCGCACCTCCATTTCCAAAATCTAAACAAACTTGTTCTGGCAATATCGATTACCAGAAAACTAAGTTGTGTCGGTCAAATATCATACCAAGACGAATTTGGAATCCGTTATATTTTGAATCGATAGCGATCACTAACATTATCGAAGGCCATATTTGTTCATCCCTCAGTCTTTAAAAACCCAGTACTGGGCATAGATTTGCGCTAATTGCGCTACTGGCACCGATCCTGATTATTTTGGACTTATGCATGCTGATTTAATAGGGATTTTAAATGCAATGGTTTCCCTTGCTTTTTCCAACAGGCAGTTTAGAGTTTATTTAGTAGTCTAAGCCGCTGTAGTCTTTTCTAACCGATTGCTCAATTAGATGAGTATCTAGTTTTACTACCCTTAGTTTTACCGCTATTAACATCAGAGTGGACCGGAATAGCCAGCGCCGCTAAACTAATCCGTAGAATAAAAAACAAGGAGGACAGCAAAAAGCTGATAGCCAACCTTCACTAGTTGGAGTGGAATTTTAAGAAGAAGAAGGAAGACCGATCTGAGATTTCTAAATCCAGCGGATGTTCGCTGTTTTCTTCATGACATCAGTTCATCTGGTCACTGGCGATTATTCCGTTTAAAATCACCTAACTTATAAATTTATCTAAATAAAATGTTTGTCTGCAACTAAACATTAATAATATTTCTCTTTTTTGTCTATGTAGGCGACAGCCGAGCAAATGGAACTTTGGGAGAGTGAAGCCAGACGGCCGATTTCAGAAGCGCAGAGATAAGAAGGTGAGTCTAATACCACACCACATATGAATCTAACGCTCTCCAATACAAGTAACTTGACATTTAGCCTTCTGTTGCAGGGTGGACCATAAGCAGAGGAGGTTGGCTTGGACTTAAAATGGTTTTTACATTCCGAAGTTCCCACATATTCATATACTCAATATGGTTCTTATTCCGTTCATCTTTTCACGATAACAAGTTCTATGGTAATGGATCGATATTGTAACGTGATAGTAAGTTTATAGAAAATGATATTTTAATTAACGTTACACGCTGATAGCCCCACACTAGGACTCCATGCGGATGCTATGAACAACACGACCCCGAAACACACCCAGACCGAGAACAAATATTTAAATTCCATCACCCAAATTCTTCGATGAATATTGAATCCAGAAACCTTCGAACGAATCCGGTAACTATTGTGCTGCAGGTATAACCGCCGCAATACCTGTCTTAATATCCGCTAATCATCTCGCTCTCGGACCACATCGTTCTAGTCACGGTTAAACTGTAATAAATAGTTGTGAATTATGAACAGTACTCGCAGTTTGTCGTCCGCGTCCGAACGGTACCGTGCCGGGCGATCTTTTGATGTGGATGACGTGAGACATCAAAGCTCTACGAGATAAGTATCTGCTTAATGTCCCGGACAGCTCAGTAATAAACATTTTAGATGTCTTGTGGTCCGCTGTTGCGGCCCGCGCGGCTCACACATTGAATTTTAGAGTCCACTGTAGTAGTTGATAACGCCTGCGAAATGAGAGGTCCTTTATTCGATCCCCAGTGTGATGGTTTTGTGTTGCCATGTTGCTCGGGACAAATAAAAATATAAACTGCGGGAATATGAGTATGAAAACGTATATAGTGAATTTATGAAAATAAATCTGGAGTCATAAAATTTTGAAGAATTTACAAAGTTGATTAAACATAAGACTTAAAAAGTAAGGACAATGATAATGATTTTTGCGATGAAGCTGTTAAGGAGTTTTTATTTTATGTATTTGTTTACGTTACATCAACGAACTTATCACTACAGCAGACTCAAAAATAAATAGTACATACATTAGGTGTTACTTCACTTAACAAATAATTGAATATAACATTATTATTTTGTTCAAGTAATAACATCTCAACTTAGTGTTGTAATTATAAAATTAATTATTGTTAATAAGAAATTGAAAAATTAATAAACATTGAGTTACGTGTAATCTAAAATTATTGCCACATGTCAATATATTAACCAATATAAAAATAATTAATGAACACGACATGTATTTATTCAACCTACATGAAAATTTCAATAACCTATTAAATGTTTTGAAATTTTTCTTATGTTTTGTTACTTTTAATCAAAACTAGAAAGAGGCCGGTATTTTACGAGTACAAGAAATATAACAAAAAACAAATTATGTGGCCAATATCTGTACAAAGAGACAATATTAATTGGGAATATTTTTTAAAGATATCTGGAGCTCTGGTCTATCCTTTGTCTGTACAATTTATCCCAGTTACCTTAGAAACGACTTACCCTTCCGTTTAATAGTAAAGTCTATAGCCGCAAGCGTCGCAAGCCGCAAAGGTCGCAAGCCGCAGATCGCAGCCGCACTCGTTGATATACCATAATGGCCGGTGAGGCGAGACGACCTCACCATCGTCGTCCACGGTTCAAGTGCTAGTTTAACGTTACATATTGTTAATTAGCTGGTTAAATGTGGTAGTTACTTTTTATTAAAACAACCGACTCATAGTCTTACTTCTAAGATAGTTACTGACTTAAGAATATTACCTTAACAATGCTAATATTTCCTTTACATTTGGTTTATATGTTTAGTAAATATTAGTACTAACATAACAAGCTACCTTTTTATTTCTAATTAGTAGTTCGGAATTTATTTACGTTGAAAATAAATTGGTTTTCTGTTTCTACGATGCTTCGGTTTTCACAACGAAATATATACATATGTTTAACGCCGTATGTATCTCATTTAAAAATTCTTCACAACCGAACATGAACTCCATTCAAGCAGCCCACATAACATTTATTGGATGCATAAGAACGAATACTAGAAGAAAAAATAAAATGGCTTAAGAGGATATAAAAAGTCTCATAGAGTTGTTAATGAGAAGTAAGAGTTTGTTTTTAATGTAATGTAATATAATATGATACTTGTAAAATTAATTATTAATCTAGAGCTAGGAATTAAGACACATTTATGTAATAAGTATAAGGAGTAAACATTTGCATGCCTTCGTAGGCGGACTGTGGCGGAAAGATTTTTTAATTTTCTTATCTCCTAATTGTACCCACTGTAGCGTATAAATGATTTTGAAAAAGTTTCTACTATAATATTAGAAAACTAAGATTTGGGCTGACCTATTTGTCAGCTGACTGATCGGCTGATCTACTGTGACTATACTCGTAATTTCGTACTTCACGACCGAAATGTCGGTTTTGACGAGAATAAGTCTCCCTCTAGTTGAGTTTAGCTTCAGTTCGAGTATAAAATCAGCGTGTCTTTGGGTGAGCAACTTGTAGTGGTGAATTGACGTCCTTCGTTCGAGTGAATCGATGAAGAAATTGAAGTTGCTCGACAATAAACAAAAAAAAAATCATAGGCCAGAAATAAAACACCTGTATGCCAGGGACAAGACAAATAGTACCCATAACCAGAGAACATTTGTATCTATCACATCATATCTGACCTAGCCGGGAATCGAACTCGGGAACCCTTAGCTCGATAGGCAGGGATACTAGCACCAAAGTTTGCCATCGGATTCGGTTCTGGCACCAAAACCTGTTCCAGCCGGATACCACAAAGTTGCAAGTAATATATCTGGCACGTTCGCATTTAAAATAATATTAATTGTCTTAATAATTCAGACCGGCGTAGCTACAAGACATTATTAAAATTGGATCATTAAATCAAAACGTATAGAATGAGTCCAGTTTACCAGGACAAAATGGTCGCCTATAAATATTTCCAGATTTATTACATGCAAATGACACTGGACGGGAAAACGCCGATCTGCATAAAAACTTACTTTCTAAGTTATTTTTAGAATTATGAGACGGGCTGTTAAGTTTATCGCGGAACAAGTCCGACATGGCCGGCAAGTCAGTTTTGCGTCAAGCGGGGAATTGCGGAATTGATTTATTTCTACACTGCGAGTAACCTAGCAGGCTGTGATCTGTTCGATGAATTTTGTCACTTAGGTGAATCTGGATTCAATATGTGAAGTATTGAATCAACTGACCATTTGAGCGCTTGTGGTTTGGGGTCAGAAAGAGACAACTGCGAAGATATTCAATTATGGAAAACTATTAGGTGTGTTAAATTCTCATAATGCCGCGATGTTTCCCTTCATCAAAATATTACTTGAGATAATTAATTCTTGAAATAAGTTGAAGTTCTTTCGTATTTCTAATTTTTTGTTCGTTTCATATTGTTACCATAATTTTAATATAGAGTGAAAATTTCAGTGAAAAATTTTGATCCGTAGTTCATGCAAATATATTATAAATCGGAATACATGAATATTCCCAAAATTCTATAAAATTAAAGTTATAATAATACATCTCTATTAATAAACGGCACATTTCTTTAGTGAATTCAAAACGTGTTGTTAGGTCACTCCTGAACAATGGTTCCGTTCATGTTGTTCTATAGAACCTCGAAAATTATCGAGTGGCAAATAATTACACTAATTATAGTTCACAGTGACCAGCCGACTACTACCGACCGTTAGGTGCACGGCGCGGCGGTTCATTGTCATACTTCGGAAATGAGTATGTAGGCGGTCACACAAATAACACACCAACACACTCATCATGCGTTTTTCATACTATCAGTATTACTAAATTAGACTCGATCTCTGAGTATAATAAATAGTAAAAAAACCGTAAATAAATTTGAATCCAAAGTACATAATCACAAAAAAAATCACATCTTTAAACTGCAAGGTAATATTCTGTGTATTTCTTTAATATTCTTATAGATAAGCCATGCTTCAACTTGTTACTACTATAATTGTATCAAGACTCATAAGAGATTGCAAATGTTACACCAAAATCAAATAATTTTGTTCATAATAGATCGCTACGTCGTAAACAACAGACGTTGCGAAAATGTTCCATCAAAATGAAACTGAAATAATTTTGTTCGTGTCGATATTTATCAATTTGGAAAAGGTGCTAATATAAAGAGAAGAAATCGCGAAAGAAATCATTATCAATAGTCCAACGCAGTTATTTTGCAATATTACCAATTTAGACTAAACCCTGTGTTCTAAATACTGTTGTCATTTGCCTTTGGAGATCAGTGAGGCAAAAGACTTATTTAGTTTTGACACATATAACAAGCAGTTTAGTTCCACAACTACTAATGTTCGATACGACCATTACTACCACTACTATCTACCTCCTGTAGCTCTATACTATATGGTTTGTACAACAGAAGATATATTTGACGGCAGTTGACCACCGTGACCTTACAAAGCATACATACCATACACCGTTATGGGTATGTGGATCTGACAGCAGTACAGAGCTGCGCGTGCGCAGTTCGCTACCGGCTATTAATATCTATCAAGACACAGGTATTTCACGGTATGATCACAACCCAACGATCATTCATACTCGGCCAACGGGTCATGCGAGTGACCGAGATGATAAGCATTCTTTTAAAGATATCTTTTATAGCTGCGACGATCGCTTAGTTCAAACTCAAGTCACGATCTTTGGATGCATTTTAGTGATAGATATTTATATAGTCTAGTTGATAATGACCCTCTGTTTGAGGGTGAACCGCTAGATTCAGAAGGCTCAGGACCGCTCAGAGTAGCGTCAATTAGAGGAGGCCTATCCAGCAGTGGAATTCCAACGGCGATTGGATGGTTCTTAAGTTAGGGATGTGTTTTCTGATGCGGCCCAGGTTTATTTATGACATTTGTTTTTATGTTGGTGTTCAGTCTATTTCAGATGGTAACTCGTCAATGAAGACATCAGCGACTTTATCGTGCAAATCCAAGTCATTTATATAACGTATTTTTTCTATACAAAAAACAACGCAGTTCCAGTCTTCACTATATTTATGTATTTTGTTATACCATGAAGCAATATTCAGAAAGGTTTCTTCGGGATCGGCGACTGCGAGTTCTTATACTACATGACGGCGAATAACTGAACATTGATCCTTCACAAACGGCGTTGCAGATTCCTGAGGTGACCGCTGACCGTTAGGAGGTATGCGGGTCGAATGTTCCACTAGTGGGCCCATTAATATCAATTCATAATGTCTACCGCTGAAGTCGATATTGTAAAATAGTTTTTGACCGAGTGCCCCTTAACGGGTTAAACACGATTAGATTAAATCATGTTGAATATTTTGCTCAGAGCTAGGATGGCTTCGTACGGAGTACTATTTCATTTATTGATGATGTTGTATCTTCTTTACAAAGAAGAAAAGAACCAAGGAAAGAAATCAGGGTCACAGGTGATCTACCAATTGATACAAAGACTTCAGATGTCTTTAATACTCAAGCAAATATCACATTTGTGATAAATAATACATACAAAGTAGCAAACATTTATGTTTACTGCAGTATTCGATTCCCATGAATGAGGAGCTCAATTTATTTACACTATAATGAAATTGACAATCCTACGCGTAAATATATGTGACATGGGTTCTGTTATAACCGAAGACGTTAAAGACGCATTGCTTCCCGATTGTATATGGCATTGACCTTCAACCGCACGCTGTAAGACAGTAGCACTTGTAACATAAGTCACATAGCCCATAAATCTTGTGTACCAGTAAATATGTCGACTTATATATTCGTGTATTATATCATTGTGGACAATAATGGATTTTATGGAAGAAATAGAGGTAGTATTGAACTAGGTATAGGTAAACTGAAATAGGAAAAAAATAAAGGATAAAGATAGAGAAAAAAAGAAAGGATAAAGGATAAAGATTGAGAGAAAAGGATAAAGGAGGAGAAAAATACTGATTGAACTGAAAACTGATTCGTGCGTTTTTTTTAGAAGTTCAATTATTACTAATGCTCACCATTGCTTCTATAGGTGAATTGTACATGAAGTGTTTTAATAATAAAAATCCAAGGTAAAGGACCTAGCGAACCTGCTTTCATTGCAAATGTCGTTTTAGTTTCAAACTTAGCAGTTTTTGTGTTAAAATCACTGCTTGTTCCTATTTTTTCTAAAGGAAGCCGCCCTTTCCCAACAGATGGTGACGTCACAAAGAACGATGCTGTTCTCAAGTATTTAGGGTGTACGGGACTTGCTCGCCAACGTACGCGGTACGTGACGTCGCCGGCGGAATGCGCCGCGGTGCGGTGACGCGATATTATGCGACACGGGGTTATGAGCCCGGTATAACCTGGATATGTTGGAGAAATTGGATCTGATCTGCTTCGATATACGAGTGCTTTCCTAACGGTCGAAGTTCTACTATAATTTGTGGAATTTGGAGTACAAATACAAGGTGGGCCAAAAGAAATCACCCTATTGGAAGTTGCTCTTATTTTTGCAAATGGCGGCTAATTTCA
>DWJN01000690.1:0-21774 GCA_018248895.1 Carystus phorcus
ATTAAGCTCGCCATTTGTACCGTAATATTTATTGTGGTCAATAAAGTTTAAATAAATAAATAAATAAATAAATATTAAGATATATCAACTTAATAAAATGCTTTTGGTTATTGACTGAAGCACCATACACACCCAGACTTTGGTTCATCCAATATATTTTAGGCAAAAATCTCTTTGAAGTTTGGTTTGAAAAAAAACCGTTCCTTATTAAACTAGACAATCTTTATACAATTCTAAATGGCTTCAACGTTAAAGCTCAGAAGTGTAATTATTACATTATTCTTATTATTATTTATCATTCTTCATTATTTGTAAGCATACAGAAACTTAAATCTGTTGCGTAAGTGTTGCTAATGTAGAAGTATATTTTTTTGTCGAGAAATTATTTGTATATTGTGCAAAGACACTAAGAAATGATGTTTAGGCCCATTTCTTATTTACACAGTAACAAAAAATCTTCAGAACACTTCCCGCTTGAAAGTCGAATAGTCTCGAACGATATTGCAGCTATTAGCTAGTATTTTTATTATATGTAGGCAGACATCACAAAATGGCAGACGAGCCATCTAATGGGAACACTAAAAACATCGCCAAAGTATTACCAGCCAAGTAAAAATAGTAAAAAAAAAACACAAAAAAAATACTAGCTCTTAATCTCCCAGCCAGAATACAAAGTGTCGTTTGCCGGCTGATTGAGGGGTTCATACTTCAATCAGCCGGCAAACGACAAATAACTTAATAATGATAATAAACACAATAACTTAATAATAATATTAATAATATTCTACTAAATAGATTAACATTCTCGGAGATCCTCAGATAAATGCACAAAGTTGAAATCTTTGCTACAAACCCATATAACACTGTAGATACACACATCATATATGCACCGAAACAGAACGATTGTCATTTATAACGTTGAGCCGTGTAGTATCATTATTGTGGCAGGAGCGAGCACGCACCATTCAACATGTAGATGTATCGTAGGATTCAATCTTGAGCGAGCACATTCCACACTCCCATATATTTGCGTCAGGAAATGACCGTGCGAAGGCACTGCGCCAATCTGTTTTACGATCCGTGATCAAACACTTAATTGGCTATTCAAATACTGACGACCTGTGT
Organism: Carystus phorcus; assembly: GCA_018248895.1. Taxonomy (NCBI): domain Eukaryota; kingdom Metazoa; phylum Arthropoda; class Insecta; order Lepidoptera; family Hesperiidae; genus Carystus; species Carystus phorcus. The sequence goes on from DWJN01000690.1 coordinate 1,126, forward strand.
GGCGCAATAGTCAATATGTCAGATCGCCGAAGGGCCCTGGGATTAGATTCTCGGCGAATCATCAATTTGAATGATGAGTTTAAATTTCTGATCTCCGTCTACGTGTGCCCTCCCTTTTATTTTATTGTTTATGGCACAGAGAATTCTGTAAATGCAAAGAAGTGAGCCTTTATGTGTGTATCGTTAATTTTCCCCATTTGCAATCTTTAATATGAGTGAAAGATAAATATAGAATTTATGACTTGACCATATACAGACGGTTGGAGGGATTAGGGATATATCGGAACAATATACATAGTTGTGTTGACTATGAAATTCTAAATTAATAACTTTCTGCTATACATGCCACACACAGAAATGACGTAATTCCAAATCCTGATTGCACATTTTTTCATGAAGCCTATTAATGTATGAGGCAGAATTGACAATCAAATGTAATACGAATCGATTTCTGCGTTTTTAAACCGGTCGGTCGTATAATTGATATTCTAATTCCTTTCTTTTTGTTAAATTTTCGAAAATAATAAATTCATTTAGATATTGATCTGTACGTTAAAACGCAACTTAAAAACAATTTTGTTATTTGCTTTTTAACTAGTAATGCATATTTAACACCTTCACGTGATGTACGGCCCTGAGTCCCTGAACAATCATGTTCGAGCCAGTTAAAAGAAACGCGGAACATCTCTTTATTATGGTAAATTATGGAAAATCATTATACAGAAAACATACGGATCGTACAAAACATGCTCCATCGACGATATAGCTGATACAGAATGGAAATTAAAACCTATCTCGTCAAATTGTGATTGGAATACTAAAAAGGAGGGTGCGGCAATGATTTCGCGGACTGTAATTAATGTGCAAACGCCACTACGGCCGCAATTTCCATTCGGATTTCGTCTAACAGCCACGGATTAATTACATGTCCTTTAACGTTTGTTCTGTCGGCTATGGGTTACATTTGCTACAGAAAGCAATTTAGCTACCCTTGTTGTGACCATTGATGTAAACAGTAGATATATTAAATGAATACATGACGATCGGTCCAATTTCGAGGCGCTATTGAACAAAAGCGGTAAGCGAAGTGTAGATATAGATGTAAGTTGGTTTGTTACGCTTTTACGCTAAAACTACTGAACCGATTATCAGGTCTTTGTACACATATTCTTAGAGATATTAAAAAGGAAATAGAGTACCATTGATATTTATTTAAGGGCTTCAACAAGAGCGAAGTAGCGTGTAAAAACTAGTAAAATATAAAAACATCCAATAAATAATTACATAACGTAAATGTGTATTTATGTACCATTATATAACAAATAAATACTATAATAATGCCGTTATAACTTCTTGAATAACTCGTAAAAGAAGTTGGAAAGGAAATATTAAAAAATAAGTTTTACCACTAGCTTTGTTTCTTCCCTCTTTTATGTATGCCGGCGACGGATTAAACGCTACTGGTTTCCATGAGTGACGATAACCACCAGTTGGCTCGACTCTGGTAAAAAAACAATATTTCTCGTATGGTAGTAAAAGCGGTGATTTTGCACTACGATTCTCTGTACTGAGCGTGGCATGGACACAAAGTTCCGCCACTTCAATGTTACGTTTACGCACGTGCTTATAGGAAACACTTGAAGAAATATTCTTACGTATGTAAGTGAAAGACGTTCAATTAGCTGCCGATGACCAGTACTGATGGACCCGCCCACCATCCGTCAGCCGCTTATCGCACAACATGTAAGACGTATTCTTACGTCATACGTACATACGTTAATCAGTTTAGATAATAAGCATGCCCTATCTTCATATGACTGATATATTATTAAACCACATTATCAATCCATATACAGTCCACATCACTGCACTGTCATCGATCGCCCATGCTGGACTGATCAGGTCAAAGCTGCTATGAACGCCCCCGTCCACGAATGCACAAGGAAGGCAGCAATTCGAGACAATTGGCAATGACGACCACGACCACTCTGACAAGAGTGAAACGACTCAGAAGAACAGTCCACATCAGGAGCTCATAGGCTTAGGTTTTTGGACTGATTCTTAGCCCTCGCCATAGTAGTAGACCCACAGAAAACCGCCCGAACTACGAAACATCCCTGAATCCGAGAAAAGATAGTTTATTCCACATATGTAAATACAATCGTAAATCAAGCCCCCTACAATATTATCCTTACAAATATCATGCTATTGTCAAACCGCATTCTTCTTATGCTATATTTCGTAGCGTCTGTGATTTAAAATGTAACAAATCATTAAGTTAAACGGATGTCAGTTCTTTGAAACGTAATTAGCAATTTTAATACCTACTCGTTTTATTGACAACTTTATTTATTTCGGTTCGAAAATACTAAATTGAACTGTTTGCGTTCGACATTACATCGTAATGCTCCTGTTTATCGTGTATTTCGAGGAACGGTAATTGTTTTGCTTCGAGCTGTAAACTTAAATACTGTAATAACATCAAAATAACGTAGAAATAACACAACAGTAACCGCCTTAACACAGTTGACTCCCGTTGAAGTAAGTGATATGTCTGCAATAAAAGCTATAAGACGTTTACATTTAACAGGGAATTGTTAAATACTTCTGTAACTAATTTATTATTTCTTAGATAGATAGTTTCTAAGAATTACTTAATACCGCCAATCCACATTGGAGCAGCATGGAGGAGTATGCTTCAAAACCATTCTATGGCTGAGAAAAATCTTGTGGCCTCTTTGAGCCATTAATAATCCAACATCAAACGAATGATGATAATGAATGCTTAATTTATATAGGATTGATATAATATATGCACGCACTCATAAACCAGAGACATGCGCAAAATACAATTCCGTGCTCAAGAATAAACTTCACTTAATTTTCTTTCAACTCCACAGTTAATGTAATTACGTATCTCTGGAATATACAAATAACTTCCTTCGAAGAATTTACAATTGTCATATGAGCGGGAATAACCTCGTGTCGCTCCATATCGCATAACCATATCTTTCGAGTATTGCAAACAATGTTACAATATTCAAAATGTAATTTTCTCTGCGAAGTATAGATGCATGAATATGGACTAGTTTAATATAAATTGGTACAATTTTGGTTGCTGCTATATATTATTTCTTCAAGCACTAAATTATCTGTATTTTATAATTGCTTTATATTTGGTTTAATATATTCGTACACGAAGCAAAGTATTTCTAATAAATAACATTCATTACATAATTGCATTGCGGGTATTTGACTTAATAAAAGAGTGAATGATTTTATGAAAATTATTTCATAAAAATAAATAAAATACCAATGGGTAATAATACGTCGCTGTGATCAAGACATTAATTATTGTTGAATTTTCCTTAAACCACTAACCTACTCGATGCCTAATTAACACACGTATGACATTAACTACTTATAAATTTAATATTTTTTTGCTCCCAGATAAGCTGAGATAGATAAGAAATTCCAAATGCAAAATTAGTAGGATATTATTTTATAAAGTTGCTGTTGATAAAATATTTTTAACCTGTTCGTTATTTAAAGCAACTTGCAAAAAATTGTAATTCAATAAATTCCCTAATAAAGAACAAGTTGCTAACGATACGATAGCACAAAATTCTTTTCATAATATTTTATACAAAGTTAGGAACAACCGAGGCAATGACATCGGTCGTGGAAAGTTTTGAGGCGAGAATTGGAACAATTTGGAGTGAAAATAATATACCTACAACGGAATTGCGAAGGAACACAAAATAACACAAAACAGAAATACAATCAAGAATGGATGGTTGGGAAAGATTGTTTATAATTTGCAACGCGTGTAATTTGTACTATTGTGTACAAAGAGTCGAAGAATTGGAGTTAATATTGATATTATGGCGTCAACTACCGGGCACGGATCTCTCCTCATCATTTTTTGAGAAGCATACATCATCACGTACCACCCTGCTCCAATGCTGATTGGTGGAGGGGTTAGACGCCAACCCAATTGTCGGAAGATTTTATATCCTCCGAACTACTCTAACGTGGCGTAACTACTGATATCTAGGATAACAACCAGGACCGATGACTTAACGTGTCTTCCCAAGCACGAAAACGCTCAAGTAGTTTTTGGTACTAGCGGTCACGTATTCAGGTACCTACCGCGCCCGCAGTTGCTTAACTCTGCCAATAACTTAGGATCGACACCAGCCGCAGGGCTAAGAGCATTTTGACGATGTTATATGTGTTAATACAATCCTTACTACCTGGTATAATTTAGTTATAGATTTTAATTAATACCTTTTTTATTTTGTTCTGACTGAATATGGTCTTACTCCCGTATTTCAGCATTGGGTAAAATTATTGTGTGCTCATAATTGAGTTTATAGACAAACTTTGTGGTTAACCCACAACCACAAGTTTAATAATTAGTTAGTAATTATGCTGATGACCAATTACGAACGTTAAGGATTGATGTCCTTGATGTCATTGTTAAGTGGCAGTCGTTAAACTTTGTCAGTGGTCCCAAATTCAATTGCAATGAATTAATTCAACGATCATTTTCAAAATAAACTTTCCATCACTTCTTAATATTTTGCATTCGCAAAATTTAAAATGAAATTTCAAGAATTTATAGCGGTCAAGCATGGGTTTGATCAAACTGGACACGCTGTACTAAATTTGATTAAAATCCGTTAAGTAGTTTAGGGAGTCCATAGCGGACAAACACTGTGAGTGTCAAGGTACGTGTGTACTTTATATATATTAAGATAAACAGCAAAAAAAGTATTACATTGTATTTTCCTTAATTACAATTGATTAGTTCATATTGCCTACCATTACCTCAATTTATGTAAAATATTCTGGAATAATCAATCTATTTTAATCTCCTAAACTGAAACAGCAATTAACTAATGATGTTAAACAAACGATTCAAAGACCGAACAGTCGGGTCCTTAAATGAATCCCTAATAACTTGAACTATCAAGAAGACCAATCTAACTTGATGGCGCATAAAAGACCCCTTACAAAGGGCACAAGTTCACTACACAATAGGGACGACCATTTTCATGTTCATCAATATCTATAAATAAAAGAAAGAATTAATACACACGTACTAGTGTTTTATTTTTTTAAGGGTTCTGTTTAAACATTTATTGCATCCAATTAATTAAAATCATTTTATTATGTTAAACCATACTACTTTTAAGGTACGAATATGTGTATTAAGAAAATGCCTACATGATGATTTGAATGATCCTAAATTTAAGTTTGAAATATTATATTTTCATAGTATTTAGTAAGTAACATTAAATGAATTGGTGATTGTATGACTACAGAAGTGAGTGAACGTTTATACAAGTTCATTGCCCTTTATCCTCTTCTACAAATGGTACATAAATTTTACTGTAGTAGTATAAACTAGGCTCTTTGATTAACTGGGCCTTTATTACAGATCAAGTTCAAAGATAGTTGAAATGACAAACTTAAACATAAAATTTTTATGACTAATATTTTACGTCGACAATTTTAACACTTTTATCTTATCGTTTTTCTATTAAGCTATGTAGTTTAATGGAGAATCAACACAAATTTAACGTGAGAATAAATTTTCTTGATTAGACATGGAGATATCGACTGTTCATGTCACACCCGTACCGGTTTTGTGGAGGGGGCTACATGATCGAATCGATCGAAATAGATAAGTTCGACTTCTAGAAGTAGAATCCAACTCGAATTGCATCACATGAAATATGTCAGTGCTTGTAATAGTTGAAGATGTTCGAGCAATGTGTTCACCATAAAACATTAGCCCCATTCACAAGCTCACAGTTAGGCAGCAGACTATGGAGATTCTTTACAAGATCGAATCCAAGAAAAGTCAACACATATACGTACATAATCGTTTTGATTCTGTATATTAAATTGCTGTTTGTTGTTGTTTGTTGTTGTTTGTTTGTTGTTGTGTTGTTGAACGAAAATTCTGAAGTTGCTGAAGACATTGATTTTTAGATAATATAGATGGCTGTACAAATATATTTAAGTTGCAATAAAATTCTCTATAAATAAGCGAAATATTTTCGTCAACTTTAAATGTATCGATGCTACGATTCTGGCTAAGAGCACCGGAAAGTATGCAGTATGTCAGCAGCCACTCGCATTTTACAACGTAATGCACTTGGCAATGCTAGCTTAAACTTGCTAATGTGCAAATAATGACACTTCGCCAACCTTCCCTTACACACATTTATGTAATAATTCTTCTTCTTATTTATAACAAGAAATTATAAACTGACAATGTTACACAAAAAATATTGTACCTACTTATTAAAAGTTTTTCATCCAAAACTTCTAATTGGACATTATGTCCGGAACGTTGGCGAAAAACAGTACCCAATAGTATATTTTCATAAATAATAATACCGGTTTTCTAAACGGAAGTTGATGACCTTTTAAAAGATTCTCGTAATCGTATAATTCCGCACCGTCTTCGGTGTCACTGATTTCCCTGGGCACTGGAAGCCATGTGGCATCAGTTAGCTGATCTGCTTGTTCATCGAGCCCCCAAAAAAGATTTTTTATATAACCTCCAAATCCACAATCTGATAGTAAGTGGCCAATATCGACCATGAACATCAGAAACCAAAACTATCGTGCGTCATATCTGACTTGTCTGCTTTGATAAGAAACTTTTTTTTATTTAGTCCATTGTACCTTTACTTGGATTACAATTTTGAATTATAAAATCCTTAATTTGAGATTGCAGTCGCAGAGGTACTAGATAAACTAAAAGGGGTCGCACTCAGAGTATGGCGCGGATTATCCACGGCCTCTGATATTATGTGCTATTAAAATATATTATGTTATGTGATATTAAAGTATATTACTCTTTCTTATTCATCAATCCTCATTAATTACTAAGTAGGTATAGGTACTGTATCTATAGTAATGTAATTCCGAACAGATTGAAAAGAAATTTTACACCCTTTTGGTTTGAATGGTTTTTCTGAGAGGAACATGAAAAATAAATGACGTCACTGTAAATAATACGCTCCAAGATGACCAACAATTTTTTTTCAAAAATCATGCTTTTTTTTCAATTAATAATTTGTTTTTCTACGCCGTTTCTGTTCGTAATTCCATGCTATTTACTGTAGACACGTTTTTCGTTCGCTTTACTCTCCAGTCACTGTTGCCTTAGAAGAGGATAAATTCGCTGTAAGGGCGCTATAAATTGGTGTAACGGGCGGCTGAAATCTTGTTAGAGCTGCGTAGTCATAAACTAAACAATGCGGTCTAAGCTCACGTTCCGACGGATTTTAGACGACTTGGGAACTCCAGGCAACTAACGTACCTATAGTCTACCACAGATCACGACAGGGTAATTGAATTTCTTTTATCAATACCATTTTTTTATATTTTTTTATATATTTAATGCAAATGGACTAAAATATCGGGAAACAAAATAAGTATGCTTGTGAATAATAGACATAATATTTTTAATATTTCATTGTATGCTAACTTTTTAAGGCAATTATTTATGTTATCCTTTTTTTATGTAATCATTGAGATTAATAGGATTGTTACTCACTCGAATCATTGGACATAAAAAAAAACTTCAGTTTTTAGATAATATGTAATATTTTCTCGTAGCTTATTAATTTTTTTAATATAAAATCTGTCTCCATGAAACCTCTAAATAATGCAAAAATATTACATAACCCCTTCGTCAATTCATGTTTTTCATTCTTCTCGTGTCGTATTCAAACTTATGGATTTTATACTTTTAATATAAGCTGATGATAAAATTTAAGAAGATGCTGAAACATGTCAGTGAAATGTTATACAATATTTCAGTTATCGGGTGAGAAATCCTATAGATCAGAGAAGAAACATGGAAATACTCTTAAGAAATGTTTGAACAATAGCTAGCCTCAGGCGCGCCACCTAGTTTAAATATAAAGTAATCGTATATTGAACTCGATCAAAAAACTTAACACACTATGTATAAGTAATCTTATGTACTCACATATCCATTACTGTATTACTGCTCGACTGTAAGAGGAAAATACATTTTTAATTAAAATGGCTAATAATAAAAGTATATATAATAATTCATGGGTATATGTATGTCATGCTTTATACATATGTATATGTAAAGCTTATAGGTATTTATGTATAGTATTAACACAGTAATTACTTAACATTAACATGGAACAAGAAGATATCAAATATATAAGGGTTACATTAATTAAACATAATGTACGTAATAAAATTAATATAACTGTTTTTATTTACAGGTAAATGAACAAAATTAATAACATACATTGAATTCGGTAAGTTTTAATTAATTCACGAAGCGTTGGAATCCCGCAAGACTTTATCACTTAACAAAATCTTCAGTTAATTAGTTCGGAATAACGTTGTTGAAAAAATTGATTGAAATTCTATCATTATTTAAAATAATCTAGTTGACCCAGCAGAAGTTGTTCTGCAACATAATAGCAGCAGCCTAGCAGACTCGGCCACGCGTTACTGTGACCAAGATTTACATACTAAATTTTGCCAATTAATTACCTTACACCGCCATCTGTTAGAACGCGGGTCGTCGAATTAAATTATATTTACATTGATTATACATTTAAATTGATACTAGTACATAAAATAATAAAGGACGTTTCCTTCAGGACTAACCCTAATGGCATTTCAAAAGCCACGGTCTACGATAATCCAAGTGATATCCACTTTCATACAATTATTATTATCATCAAGCTCTTCTAAAAACATTTCCCAGTATCCATTCCGCTACCCCGAGCACTTTCAACAAGTCGTACAAAATATTTTTTCCTTCATAATGAGCTCGAGTGAATACTCTCCCGGAGGATTTACATACGTACGTAGGTAAGCAAGTCGTGCTCTCGTGGGAAGGATTTTGATGTAAAAGTTCTGAAACTTGTAGATTTAAAACAAACTTTAACAAAGTTATCCACGCTTCAGTTCTATACATAATGTAGGAACTTGTGTATCGCGAGTTCTTGTTGATTAGATGTAAGTAAATGACTGGTAATTGAAGCAACGACTGAATGCTTCCGACTAAATTTACTAGTGTAGGTACCTATCGGACACTGGGTGTGCCAGATTCCAAAACAAAAGTTTTGTTCAATACTTATGGAGTAGACTAATTCAATGTAATATCAATAAAATTAAAGTGCCGGTTTACATTATTTAGACAAAGGTACGTATTTTAAAATTCTCGATGCATATACGACGAAGTAATGACCAACGCGATTCGTAAAAATATCCCGATCAAGACTTAATTAAGATACCTATGTTATTAGATCCCAAAAATTAGGACCGTTCTACGGAAGTCGTAACATCTAGTAACCCTACGTCTAACATATGTAGCTAATGACTGCTATATTTGATACGACTTTAATATAGACAATGAAGGGTTATTATTGTATTATGACCTAGCACCGATACAAATATGAATGACCAGGCAATTTATAACACAAATCTATAGCAAAGATGGCGATACAAGCGACCTTGTTAAGAGCAATTTGAGGTTTTCCCAATAGCAGACGTTATCTTCCTGTTATGAAAGGTTGTCATATATTACAAACAGTGCAGTCCCATGGCTTTGTTAAGCAAAGCACAGAAGTGTCCATAAATTTTCATCATCTGTGCTATTAGTGTGTGCTATTAATTTTCATCATCTGTGCTATTTGATTACAGATTAGATATTAGATTACACCACGAAGTTTCTTATACAATTGCTTTATTAAATCTTTATACTACTGGTACGAATACACATTTACTGGTTAGAACATTTGTACGTAGGTCATTATCGTGTTTTCATGTACATTATTATCAAATAAAGATAATGGTTTTAGAAATAGAGAGAAAAGCCCTCTCATTTTACTTCGTTTTCAAACCCCATACCCACTAAATCCGATAAGGTCATTGAAAATTAAGTAATGTCCTTCTTTGGGACACGTGTTTCTTCTCAGGTAGCCGTAACACGTAACGGCTGAAAGGTTTTCCGTTGAAGGCTTTATTTATGTAAGGACCTTCAAGGTACAAGTTAGTATCGTAATAAAGAATCGTAATAAAATAACCCACCCTGCGGTGAGTTGGATAACATTACTTTTTATTGGGATAATTATATTCTAACCTCATTAATGTTTTATATTTGACGCTGTTTATACCCTTTCTGTTATTTGCAAATGGTATTGTATTAATTAAACATTCACGCGACTTCATGTATTGCCTTTTGCCGTTTTACGTACGATAAATTATATTTTAATGTAATCTTCACTAATTTATTTGAAATTCATTTTATACTTATTATAAGTTCGTCATTTTTTGTTCTAACACGATTCTACCAGTTTTAAAATGGTCCTTTATCACCAAGAAGAAAAAACAGCGACATTATATTTACTAATCTTACACAACAATACATTTTTATACTGTAATATGATATACACACCAGCATTCTGATTAATTAGTATTTTTGTTGTAAACACTGTTTTTTATTTTCAATTTTTTTTGACTTATAATTTGAATTTCATGAAGTTGAAGCGTCCTACTACCTGGTAGATTTTCCACTCCGATAAGGCTGATAATTCTATAATGAACGACAATATTTTATCTTTGCCTCTAAAAATACTAAGTTCTACATATTGTAAACAAGTATTCTTCATGATGTCATCAAGTAATTCGGAGTGCTTTTTTGAAATAGAATGGATGAAGCAATAACACTTACTTATCGCATAGCCTGTAATTTACAAATGGCACCTAAGAGGAGAGAATACGAGGATGACGTGTCGGCCTAAAAGCAATAGCAATTTCGTAAAATAAAGCCGCTTCAAAGGGACCACTTTGTCCTGTTCGAATAAGAGAAGTTAACGAATGTCAATGCTTTGTACGTAACTGGAAACATTGACACCTAGGTTTATAAGTTCAATTGTTTGGTTAGATACATCACAATATTGATATAGTAAGTTAAGTCCAATGTTTATGACTGTAGCCTGATATAGTTATTTAGAAATAATCATTTTTAAAGTTACCTATACCCTGAAACTTGCTACGGCGTGTAATTGCACCAAGCGCCGCAACGTCGCGGTCAACCGGCGACGCAAGCAACTAATTGAAGTTGATATTCTAACTCTTTTATTTTTGCGATTATAAATTGACTCACATTCCGTGCTCTACATAGGATATGTATTAGTGACAAACACTAAAAATTTAAAGTACTTTTTCACGACATCGATGAACACCGTTGAATTTTGACGGTTTACGTTACGATAACATGCAGCAAAGATTATGGCCAAAATTACACTAGTTTTGTAATTTTGTAATAAAGATTACAATGTAAATAAATAGAAATAACGTTTTTAAGTAACAAAAATAATTATAGATTTATCATAAACTAAACTGAAGTTTTTTTTAAACTTCGCCCAAAAATAGATTTACCATATTTTATGATGCGATTTGAGTAGTAGAAATTTACTAGATCGCCATATTACAAATATAGGTGACAAACACTATGTCACTTCATTGCGCACTGGAGTTGTAAGCCAACACGTACAGAGATTGTCAGAAATCATCAGGTTTAATTTCACGGTTCTATGTACAACAATCGGACCAGAAGAAAATTACACCAAATACGTAAATAAATTCCCAATAAACTTTATAACAGGTGATTCGTATCCCTATTTCTAATCTGTGCATTTTTTTATTCTAAATATTTTGTTTTATTTTAATTTTTCAGTTTTCAATTTAATGTCTAAAATTTTCACAATTCCTTGTAAGTTCCTTGGAAATTTATTTACACAACGTTTCAAATAAAGTTCAATAGTATGTGATTCTCTTAGACCTTAAAACCTCTCGTCGTGACAGTCAGCGACCGATACGAATCAGTCTGACTCTGAAAGTACTATAGAGCGGAAATGAACAGCCATCGTCGCGATATCCGCAGCATCCCCGATACTGCGCAGCGAATCGACGTACGATTGAACTGCTAACATAAGATTATTCAACTTTCTGGTACAAATATAATACCATTCGAATTCAATTTCGTCACTTGAAAACCAACTGGCGCCGGTTTAAAACTTTGAGTAAATTTTCAGCAAACAATCTGTTTTCTGTGCTGACAGATTTTACATTTTAAATATAGCTTTAAAAACTTATTACAATAATTATTACATTCTCTGAACGATACGTATTTTTCGTGAATAAAACTCCTTCACTCGAATAGTTATTGTGAAAAGATATTTTTAAAAACAAATGTTTTTCGGATTTTCTGAAACAATTGTTCGGATTTCATTTGTTTAGGTAATTATTTGTTATGTCGGTCGATATGTCTTTTCTTTTGTTAGCTGTTTATACTTTTTAGTTAAAGTATCTAAACCATGTGAACATGGTGTGAGAAGTTTATAATTAAGTTCAAGTCTCCTACTCGCCACGTTTCACAGAGAATACTGAAGTTGGAAAAGGCGTTAAGGCTCCTCCTATAGCAGGCTGCTAATATTGTACTCGTACCACCTATTTTAAAAAATTGATACCGTACTAATGTTTCCTTACATAGTTGATGTTCTTTCTTCATCATGTTGAAAACAAACTTGTCAGCCAGTTATCAAGAGAATTTCCTTTTTTCTTTCTTACCAATAACAAAGCATTTTAATTATAGCGGATACTCACGATGTCTGCTATTTTTTTGTAACTGGGTCGATATATCGGTATTTTTATGGAGAGATATTGAATATCCTTTACAATTAAAATTTTGAATGACCGCGATGAAAAAAGTTTAAAATTAATTACAAAGTAGTGATGTTTTTGGTATAAGTGTGGGTGTTAGGATCAGTAACCCTTACACAAGCCTTCTAAATATGTATATATTTCAATTTTATTATTCAATACGCATGAATCTCAAAAGCTCCATTGTCATTTAGAACAATTCCCTTTTATAATTTGGAACGCGACTTTTCTTTGAGAACACAAAAGCAAACCTTTGTAAAAATTCATCAACGAGAACCTTAAAAACATTATTTTTGTGACTTCAATTTAACCCTAACATTAAAATGGTAGAATAAAAAATTACAAAATCAATTGAGAGCCAATCAATTTTGGGTAGGTTCAAACGCCTCCTAACAATATTACGTTTTAAATATCTTTTCACAGCTAATAAATATACATATGTATATGCATGAATATCCTGTGTAAGTAGAGAGGGGTCAAGAAAACAATTTCGAGTAAATAAATTCTAAACGATTTCGTTAGGAGCAAAACCTTTTCTTTTTACAGTTCCTATTACTCGGTCGTACGAAGGGTCATTTCTCTTATTATGTTATAGGAACCTCGATAGTAAACGTAAAACACGCTTGAGAAAATATAAAAAAGATATTATGCGATAACGCGCAATTCATACAATAATAGTATTTTAGTAAAGAATTTAACGTTTTTTTTATACCGATCACTACTAAACGCTTATACATTGTAAACATTTTGACTTGCATACCTCTATAATAGGCATTAGGATTCATGACTGATCTTATGGAACAAATGTTTATCCATAAATATCCTCACCGACCAGATTCGAAACCCGGACCCCTTCACATACAGCGTCATTAGCAACTAGGCTACGAGTTACCCAGCTACTAACACAAAAATAAACTCATGTTCGGCAAAAAACTTGTAATGAATTGAGGCCAACCTCTGATTCGAACTCTGTAAATTCCTACCGACGCTGAAAATGTATGTTGTTATATAAACTTTACGTCTTTCATTTTTCATTCAAAGGCAATTTAAGTAACGCTAAAATTCAAGAAGTTTTATGAAATGTACAATCCAATGGGTTTCGTACGTTTTCTTTACAGTTCCAACAATTTCCGCACTACAAAGGTTGCATTCCACGGCTTCCGGATTTTAAAGTTTTATTGAGTGAAGTGCCGCAGCGCTGTGATACTGACACGCGAGTCTGATACAACATTCATTCTACATAGTGTTCATAAATTATGTCATATTCTCGTTTTATTTTGTTTACATGGCTTGAAAAGATCTTCGTAAACAAACTCAAGACCCTTCCGATTGTTCTGAAATTAATTCCATACATATGTAAATGTCTCTACATTAATACTATTATACAATTCACATCTCATAAATTAACTAAGAATCTCATTCTTATGATAGGAATTCTATAAAGTGGATATCACAGTCCTAACATTCTTTGTTCCATTTTAAAACTCTCATAAAGTAACATCGTCTTACAGCATCTGTAATTAATGTTCTAGAACGCTGGCGAGGTTTAATTTGTTGTGGCTTACAACTACAGACTTGCTTCACAGTAATAGTTCTGTCCGATATCCACTAATGGTTCTAATAAGCAATTAAATAATGGCTAACTTCATAGCTTTTATACGAGACATTGAAGCAATGATATGTTTGTCTCGTACACTCGATTTATTCTGATTTGAGTGTGCGCTACAAAAATTACGGATATAAGTACATAAATTAAATTCTATGACTTTCTCAATGGACAATCTTCGTTACACACAACATTTCCGGTGGTCGGTTCCATACAACTAATGAATGAAATTTTTTAACTCAATCAACCTCTTCAATAGAGGGTCTTTGAGCTCATAATGGACTAATGGAAAGTAAATGAATTAATTTAATGCACTTAAATATTCTCCTTGCAAATGCAAAATTCACTAAAGAAAAAGCTTGTCTAGTTGAAAATATTGTATCATTTTATAAACTTGGGCAAACCACAACATGCACAAGATATAATAAAAACCAAACATTTGTTTCAGTGCAAGAAATCTTTCTGGCACGAACTGACGACTGAAGGAAATTTAAGTTCGCTAACGAGTTTAGGAAGACTGCCGGTTTTTGTTAAATTCAATTTTCTGACTGGCGGCACAGTAGATAAAATGATCTATCTATAGATGTATTGCTGTAAAATATTGAATAAATCTACAAGATTCCAATCAAATTTTCGCGAGGAACCCGCTTATTACTAGCTCTCTCAGACATCACGTATAAATGTAGATAGGCAAGCAATTAAGGAACTCCGTAACGTGGTATAAATCCCAGAAACCCTCAGCAGAAAGGACCCTTAGCTATAGCATCGCTGATATTAAAAAGGGAGCAGAGGACTTTGCCGTGGACTCAAAGTTGGTTTAGAGGTCCTTACACCTCAAACTCACGGCCTTTTGGGATATACATATGTACATAGTTATGGCATAGCAATATACCTAATGGTATCGTCCAACTCACCAATTAAATAAGTTTTTAATATATAACACCGGAAAATGATTACATGACCCACGTATAATAAGTCATCACCTCATCTCATCACAATCATCTCCCACCATCGAGAAAGGTTGTCTTACGGGAAGGAAACGACAAATCATTTGCACTTTTATATCGGTCGATAGCTTTCTTATTCTCTGAATATTATTTACATTAAATGTCGTAAAGTTAGCGATTTCATTTAAACGTGGCCACATCCACTTGAGAAAACCGCACGAAGTGCTTCGTTGGCTGTCGTCCCGTATCGCGTTGACCTAATTGTAGTTCCCAGCCTTTGCGCTAAAACAGCCCCGTCCCTCTTAGCAATTAGTTGGAGCCGCATGTGTAGAACTATTGGAATAGATGCTTTTGTACTCGAAGACTACAATGTCTTTTTTAAGATCCGTACTTACGTTTTTACATTGTTTTTGCTCCACTGCATATATGTAAATCGTCTTCACTTAGTACACATACCCATGTAGTTAAGTAACGGGAGACAAAAATCTTTAATTATTATGTTATATTTCAAATGAATATAATTACACCCAGTTGTCTTTAATTTCGTGTGATCAATATTTTTTTTTTTTATTATAATGGTATAGAATTGTTTTGTATTATACGTTCATCGAATGGTGTATGGTCTTAACTATACAATAAATGAACACTCATTAGGAGTAGAAAAATTGGAAACGTGCAAATTTATATTTTTTCCTTTATTGTTCAACAACGGCTATGTCCGAGTTTCAAACACGGACAATACGTACTTTTTAATGAACAGGCATTTTTATAGTTAACATATACTTATTATATTATTGTTTTAGCGCTTTATTTATATAATTAGTTGGGATATACATATATAATACTATTAAGTACTATAAAAAATTGAAAATGTTTGACAATGATCACCTAACTTCGTATTCAAGGGCGTCGTAAAAAATACAAAACTTGACGTATTATTCTAATAACATCTTATTAAAATTCTTCTGATTCAACCGCAATACAATTATCAGATTCATAAGACCTTCGATATTACGTACAGAAAATATGTCAAATACACCCAGGTAATGGAAATGGGAAAGGGATAACTTCATTTATCTAGTTGATTTTGTTTGTCATCGATTTGCCCTGCGCACAGTTCGCGAGATTTATTCGATTGCCAACCCTGAACACGCCGTAATCCTGGGAAGTGATGTGATAAATAATGTTTTCAAAGATGGCAAGTACCAAATAATATATTATAGAAGTAACGGACGTTGACATTTGATCAGCACGTGAGAGATGTCCTCTTTTCAACAGAGGCAGAAAGAAGGCGTTAACTCATTCTAGTTCTCTATACAAAAAGTTGTTTAACGTGTGCATCTCTGTATATGTGGCCTCGTAACTAATAAACTGTTTGATACATTTTGATACTTTTTTATTTGAAAGTTGACCTGATTGGGATACTTTTTAGCTATAGTAAGAAATCATTTCGCCCTTAAAAATGGTGATTTTTAAAGGGCAAGACTCGGTGAAGTCTTTTAAGTTTTTAGTGTGAATTAATGTCAGGTACATTATTATTGACGCTTAACTCTGTAAAAACACGTATACTGTATCAATCAGAAACTATATCGAAAAAGATGAAACATATTAACCATAAGGTAATTCTATATGCAATTACATTACATTTACAATCATAATTATAATTGTAATAAATAATGAACTACAATAACATCTGGTTTATTAATAACAATTCTGAAGTGAAGCATGACGATCACATGCTCACCGTACTCCCTCAATCCTTGATGGAGCAATTTCCTCAATCTAAATTACTTATTTTTGTTATGATTACTTATGATCGCACCATTTCTGCCATAATAGCAACTTGGCCCTTTGTGAGCTTAATGAGAAAACTTTGGCGTAATGACATCTCTTTGTTTTTGCGTTAGTCAGCTCTTGTCTCAAACGGAAGTAAAGATACGATCTTCCTTTCAATTAAATTGTTGTTATTATTTTCATTATGTGACATGAATTACAATTACCATATTTGTGTTGTTCTCAAAGTTTCCAAAATTCTACAGGCCGTATAAACGATTTGATAACTTAAAAATGTAATTTATTCAAAAGGAGACGGAAGCGACGATTCTTATGACACGACTGTGCTCGATTTTTCATGTAAATTTAATCTAAAATACGGTATTATAAAAAACCCAGCTATAATGAATTTTATCCCGTTTTTATCTTTTACACTTGCAGCATATTTTTTAAGATGGGGATTTTAAGGAAACACTTAGTAACGCTAAGTAAAATTATTAATTTTGATTTCGTTTGGCAATACAAGTACATATGTACTAAATATGTTTGATTTCCATCAATAAAAATCTTAATAAATATGTTTAATATGAAAAAACTTCAGTATATGATATATTGATCGAAAAATCTATCTTGACAACATATATTAAGTATCTATAAAAATGTTTTATCTCAAAAAACAATACCGTAAATAGTTAACTGTAACTGTTTTGAAAATAATTAAAACTTAGTCCCTATTCATAATATATTTTTTATAATACACCATAATCATTCTGCAATAAAATACGCATAATGACTAATATAGTTGTGCACTGGATATTTTAGAGATTTGTATATTATGTTAGCGATAACATATCTGAAGCTTAAAACAGCTATTATAGGTAACATCTGTAAATAAAATGTACATATACGTTAACGTGTGAATGAAATATACTGATTATTATTATGAAGCCTGCACCTACTACCAGCCTTACATCACGCCTGGATAGCTCTAGTACCAGTCGAAGCTATGCTAAACAGGGGAATGTTGAGCCAATGGATCTTTAATCATTAAATATATGATTATTCAAATGACGGCACATAACCCCGCGACGATTTTAGTTTTAATACATTAGACTATTTATTTTGAAAGAATTTAGATTCGTCTATCTACGAAAATATGTCTTGGGTACATTTTTCCGCTAAAGCCTTGACATATCTATTATATTATCCTTATTATTATCAGCCTATTACTTTATAATTATTCGAAGCTTATAACATTCGGAACTTATATGTAATAAGCTTCAGCAATAACCTCCACTTTCCCAAAATTGGATAAGACAAGAAAAAAATATTCTCTTACGTATTTCACTACTAATGGATAGAGGGTCAAACTCTTGAAACAATATCAATTAATCTAGCAATTCTTGTTACTTCCGCATTCGAGGGCGACGAAAACAGAAATGGGCAAAAGCAATTCATCATTATATGCGGACATATTGCCGTGTAACTTCCTCAGTTACTCGATGAACACTTAAAGATCCGACAGACTCACGACATAATTCTAATCAATTAGCATTACAGAGGCATTCAAGGAAAACAGAGATATTCAGCCTTTCTAATTTGTATTTTAACTTTTCAAATACAGTTAAATTGAACAGTCTTTAAGTCAGTTCAGACAAGCTGTATGGCCAAGCGTAGTAGTAGCAAAAACAGAAACAAATGAGGACTGAATATTTTTCAATATAAAACACGAACTTCATTCAAATTTTGAAAATTTATAGCGTCCAAAAACGCGATTCATCCCGGCTGATTGTGTAGCGTCGGATGTAGCGCGTTTTACGTACTTATCGTAGCTGCTCGTAGAGGCGCTACGAATGATAAATGCCTGAATGCGCTGCATCCAAACTGCCTTTCTCTGTATCGCCCAACATACATTAATAGTGTCATACAGGACATCAAACTATCAGTAATAATATAAGATGATTATGTTTTTTTTTTTTTATTTTAACATCAAGCCTAAAAATGTTGATTCAATCTATCGACTCTTTTCATGTGATAAATGCAACTATTCTATTTTAATTTAAGCAACTGATATTATCATAACACCACTGCTAGTATTACGCACACCGTGAAACACACACACACAAAACACCAAAGTATACATTATGGAACAACCAACAACATCAAGTCGTAGTTTTAAAATTGGAACCTTTTACAATTCAATTTCAAAACACTTACACATTGTGAAGAAAATAACCTTTTGTTTGCTAAATTACAGCACAACACACAAGCAATTTAAGTGGTTTTTAAGTGAAAAACTGTTTTTGCTTTTGTTATACACCCCATGCAATGGTGGACATACATTACCTAACCTATTTAAGTCTCGTTACGTCCAAGGCCAAACTAGGACTGAGCTGGTCTCATTTTGTGGTTACGTCAGCCACTTATCAGCATACTCATTGAAACTCCGCTCTAAATAGAAAAGTTTGTTAAGAGTAAGTAAGAGAAATGCAAACACTGACGCTCGCAAAGCACTCTGAAAAACCACATGAGTGCCTACTCTCAGTAGAAATCAGAGAGGCAGAATAACAGAGTAAAAAACTTCACTTCGCCATTTGCGTTTTTATCATTGAATTTCAAGTAAGCTTATTTAAATACTACAATGTTATTTATTAGCTTTCGAAATTAATAACGATAATATGTACGCAAATTCGTCTTCGTTGTGATAAGTTTTCATTGTAATAGAATTTTATTTTATTCAAATTCTGCATTGTTCCGTCCTTTTACTAAATAACAAATTTAGATTTTTGTTATTTTTGTATAAGTTCGTAAGGAGGTTTTTTAAAGAGATTTATAAAAATTTCCAATTTGTAGAAAACTATTTTGATCTTAAGATAATTTCCTGAAATAAAAGAAAACTAGATGTATTGCATTGGAAGCGGTACGATTAGTTATAACAAAAACCTATACCTAATACTTTTTTCGTACATTTTCGATACAAAATCATATGTGCATCGATTATTATGAAAAAACATACGATTTTCTATTTCAAAACATCATGAACGACAAGGCTTAGAAAAATAACCTGCACACTACAATACTGCAGTTGCTAAGTACATTACTTATTACAAACTGCAATAGCTTATTAATGGGTACATTGTACACAGTTGCAGTCGTCTAATCATTATCGTTATTGCTGCAGAACATTTATCATTATAAGAGAAATGTGATATTTTTTAAATGACACAAGTATAGCCACAGAATAAAAAATATTCTCTCTTTGTGCAGAACGCGCTATTTGTGCCAACAATCATATTATTTTCATTTATCATGATGCAAATTAAAGATGCAACGTAGTAGATATTGAAGTTGATATTATGTCATATGTTTATGTAAATAACCGATTAATAAAAGCGCTCATAGCCCGGTGCCTCGCGTTGATTCTATACGATCGACAGAGTTAAGCAACTGCGGGCGCGGTCGGTACCTGGATGGGTGACCGCTAGTGGAAAAAAAATCTTGAGCGTTTCCATGCTTCGGAGGGCACGTTAAGCCGTCGGTCCCGGTTGCTATGAACATAGCAGTCGTCAAGCC